>UZAF01017243.1:0-35660 GCA_900617895.1 Haemonchus placei | reverse complement strand
ACGATCCTATTAGTTAAAATAAGGACTTTAACATTGGTCAATCTCACGCTCGGTGCACACATGCATTTGATCTCCACGTAGAGTCGGAGATTTTCTGAAACTGTATTCAGCTTACACAATGATTTCAGGGGGCAGTTGACGTACAATTTGAAATTCGCAACATACGCGCAACAAGAGAACACAGCATATCACTATGACTGGTTGGCAGTTATTGTTGTAATGAACAAGGGCATGAGATCTTTCATTGGACATTGTAGTAGGTTCTCGGATGTTATAAGAACTTGGAAATTTGCATACAAGAAAACGACGGACAGCTCCCCGAACCGACGTTTTACTGGTCTCGGCTACATGCAACCCAGTACTACTATTTCTACTACTTCAATGTGACGAATCCTGACGAAATGCGCACCATGGTGAAAAAGCTGGTCCGGTGGAAGTTGTACGTCGTACGTCTGGGCGTGAGTTATTCCTTCGAGTCACGTTCCATCATGTATAAAACGCATCTTTGTCCATTTTGAACTATGGTAACTATACGGCGCATTCACGTATGCTTCCTTTGTGGAAAGTTAGCAGCTTGCGCACATTGAAAGGTTTGGATGTCAGATGAACATCATTTTGGGATTCCGGACCTTAACCCAGCATGGTTCTATTATGTGATAGGTACTCAAAAGAATTCTCCGTGGGATTTCTTTCTCTCCTCCTAGAAAAACAAGAAGACCTTATTATTCCATGTGTTGACATGCACTGTGCACTGCACAAGAGAATCCCAACCCATTCTGGAAAAAAGGAAAGAGGAATCAAATAAAAAAAATATTGTTCAATAGTTAGAGCAATACGCGTACCAGGAGACATGTTTAGCGGGCTCTACAGAAAAAAATTACATCAGTAGAGAATATTTCATCATAACCTGACCTATACTGGCTAATAAAAAGACTAGATAGGGTAAACTGGCTAATAAAAAGACTAGAAAGGGTAAACACTCCGGGCTTTAATTGGTCTCATCTGCTGGATGCGCCGCCGCATTCGACTTCTATTCAAAATCGCAGTGGCGTATCAAATGCGCATATGACCTATACTATGAAGAGTGCAGCCGATGTTCAAAGCAGTGCTTCTGTTCCCCCGGACGAGGACAACAACCGACCACAGAGGGAAGGCTCGATTTCCTTACGCGGTATCGATCCAGGATTGGCTGGGCACAACATGGCCCTAAAATTTTCTACCATGAAACGGTCCCTAACGGTAAATACTGCTGCTTATGTGAAAAGAATCTGTCGACAGTAGTTTCTTCCACCTCACACGTCGTTCCCCTTTTACGATCAATTGACTTTTTCAGAAATTCCGACAAAGTTCAGGGTTTATGGGATGTTGGAAAGAATAATTTTGACCTGAGTGCTGGGCCGACCCTTTGGGAAGTGTCAGCAACTGATGTTACTTCATATTTCAGGTATTTAGCCGTCGTTACGGTATATTCACTTACCTTCTAAACATTCAGAAGCATAATACCAGTATCGAGCTCTGGGCCGTCTAGTGCATTCCCCCACTGGGGTTGGAGTTGTCCTTATAAAACTGGGCAAGCCACAAACATACAGCCACTGATCACGACGCCTACCTACAGCTGTACGCGTACAATCCAGTGATAGCAATGATAATCAGATAGTGCGATAATTAATCCTGATTTCTGCAAGAAGAGAGCTGCATACACGAAGTTGGGAAATATAGTGAAATATAGCAATGAATTGGGAACTGGGCACGATGGTGCGGCAGAATCTTAGACCGTTAGATTTGTAATTCTAAGGCTGTCCCCAATCTGTACAAAGGCCTCTGCGCACGTGCTCGCCAGCACTGTCAGTCACTGGTAGTTTTCTTTTGAGCAATCAGACCTATCGATACATTGAAGGCACAGTTCAAGATGGAAAGGGCTCTAGAGATTTCTATCAAGGTGGATCTGTGACTCTCAAAGATAGCACAAAGGACGCTGTCGGGTCGGCTCGGTTAAGGCTCGAATAGGGGCGAAACCGGCTTAGCCGCCTCACACACACCAAAGCGGACGAGTTCTGACGGCGTTGTAGAGGCTGCAGAGATCGGTGTGTGGTGCAGTAGGAACGCGAAGGAATGTAGCAGGATGCAGCAGTAGGTAAGAAATACAAGAACAAAAGTACTAGTAGTAGAACTATGCATAAATTAATGATCGCATATAGATTGAGCTGTATGAAGAACGCTAGAGCTGTAAAAACGGCGAATGAGTGGCCCGCGACAGCCGCGTGCGGCGAATCGATTACCCAAAATCGTTCCTAATGCCCGTCTCCCCAGAAATCGTACCATTCGCGCCGAGTCGCATATATTGCACGCAGGCAGCTTACTGTAATCAGCTGCATGCAGTAGCACACCATTTGGACAGGTCGTCCAATCACCCCTTCTATGTAACATTGTCGTCTAATTCTCGTCCCACCGCTGATGTTACTATTTTTCTGGAGCCTTGTATTTATCTGAGTACACCGATTTTCTGGTTTTCTAAGATAGTTTTGCCCTACTCGGGGCTAGTAGACTCATTATAGGGATATCATAATTGAAGTGATTTGTGCCTCTGAAAATCTCAAAAAAAAAAATTGATATTCACCCGGATGATTACATTTGGAGCAAATCTAACGAGACAACGGCCTTTCACGGTCAGAGTTCACGCAAATTAATTTGCTGAGGGTTTCGAATTCACGTCGGAAGGGCGTCTTGTTTACAGTCCACGCCAATGAAACTGCTTAATCATGGGCTGTTTGAACTTATGAATGCAACTTTGAATTCATTAAAGATGCGGTCACAGAAATGCATGAAAAGGCCCGAGAAGTCGCTCGTCAATAAAAAAAACTTCACGACTATCCAAGTCTGACGGGAAATCTGTTCTTCTGATGTATCTTCTTTCACGTGCTTGATAGGGGAAGCTTCCGAGCTGATCATTTTTGCCCAAAGTAGTTATTCTCACTCAGTTTATTCTCCTATAAGGAAGTAATTGTTAAGTCAGGTGGACCGGACATGTTATGCGATATCGTGATGACCGCTGAGCCGGGGATTTCACTGACTGAGTCCCTCGGGACGTCAAGCAAAGGCCAAGACGGCCGCCGTCGCGATGGTCAGCCTTCTTCGTGAAGCTCTGAACGAAAGGAGTGTTGAGCTTCGTGTGCCTAAAGCGAAGTACTGAACCAATCTGGCTCGAAACAGGGACGAGCGGAAACGTTACTGGCACTCGCAAGTGCAGCTATGTTGATTTACTAAAATCAAAAGGCAGCAGGCCAGATCATTGTTGAGGATCGACTCCTTTATGTTGATCTCTGGCAGATCCTTGAAGATGAGCACAGACGCCAATGAAGCATTTACTCGGTTCTATAACTCTAAGAGGCGTTGAGCGTGGTGCTATAGATGCCGCGATAGCTTGACTAATTAGATAGTACTTCTCTGAACTTTCCACCGCTACTATATCTCCTTCGGCACTCATAAAGATAAGGGCTTCTGTACCTTGAAAGTAAACTTCACGATTGAGATGGTTTTTGATATTGCCCACTAACAATAAGACCCATCTCTGGTCCTAAGGTATGCCACAATGTTTGTTGAAAACCGGCTTAAAAACCGGCTCACGCAGGGCGCAAGAAGGGTTCAAAGATCGGACTCTTCGCCGTCTATTCCAGAGTATCTCGTGAAAGCGCTGACAAAGGCAGGATTCCAACTTGAAGTGGCCATTTGAAGTGAGACTCACACTGCACTACGTATCCCTGAGAGCTATTCTCCAATCTGCTTCCCAAGTTTGTCAAACGATTATCTGAAGAGAGTTATGAAGGTGGTTTCTGGTAAGGGCCTAACGTAAACAAGCGCTTAGAGGCACTGTTCGTGATAAAAATGGTTACTGAGTTCTTCCGATACAGTTTGCAAATTTTCGCTCTAGGATCCACTCACAATCAGCTGATCGCCGAGCAATGAGGCGATGTTTCCTCCTAGTCTTTTGCTCTCTGTTATTCTTTTTGCTATTGCGACCCCTAATTTAATTTTCTACCCGAATGGCTGCTTTCATAGTCCGCCGGCCGGCGTGCCGGCGTGCGTGCCGGCGGAGGCGGTGCTAGCGGGGAGGAGGGTGGCAGACAGATAGGCAAACAGTCCACGCCCCTTCGAGGGTTTGAAAACAAACAACCTTCGAAGGGGCATGGACTGTTTATCTTACACTGTCTGCCTCCCTCCTCCCCCCTAGCACTGCCTCCGCCGGCATGCACGCCGGCACGGCTATTTTCGTTGTTATCAAGGTTTTTCTGTTAACCTACGCTTATGAGTGAATGAATTTTCGCTCACCGTAGTCAGCGATCTCTATTAGGTACCACCTCACCGCGGTAATAGGGTGACATCATAGCAAATGGTGGCTAACGGTACACATGGTCACGCAGTACGCGTTGCGTGTCGTTTGGGCGGCTTCTTAGTATCCCCGGCAAGGAACAAGGTGGTAACCGAGGCCAAGCAAATTGCTCAAACAGCTAAAATTGCGCCCCAGTCCTGCGCACATCGGGTATGCTCCCCTACGACAGGGAATCCTCTATAAGAGGCCATCTAACCTCTCATGGGAATCAGGACGTCATTGGAACCGGAATCTTGGAAATTTTACCACATCGCTACACATGGACTGCCTTTTCGCCTGCTCGTATAACTGCCGCACTACAGCATCGAATGCTCTTACTACGTAGCCGGCTGATTGAATATGATATTATCGCACTCTAGGAGACGAAAGGCAGAACGTAAAGCACAACAGCATCATCGGACCGAAAGCGGACGGCAATGTTGGTGGAGCTGGATTTCTGATCAATTCGACAATCGCCCACCTAGTAGACTCGCATAATATCGTCAGTTCTAGTCCTGCTGTCCTCCGTCTGCGCACAAAAAACCGGGTTGCAATTCCTATCATTAATGCATATGCACTTACCGCCGCGGCAGCAGAGGAAGAGCGAGGAGTTTTATAGACTTTTGAAGAAGACAATTCAAGAAGAGAAAAGCTATCATAAATATGTCGTAGGTGTGTTCAACAACGTCGTGGGCACGAGTTGCACTGGAAATTGGAGACTCTGACATCATGGCTTTGGCGACAGGACCGAAAATGGAGAACTTCCCCTGAACCTACTATATGCGTGCCGCCTTTTCCATGGAAATTCCATGTCCGAAAAACCAGCTAAGCAATGGACTTGGGAAAATCCAAACGGCCTAACGCATACGGAAATAGATTATGTTTTCACTGATCGACGCTGGAGTCTACTTGTTGTATCCGTGTTGCCCTCTTTTGACAACGGCTCGGATCATCGCCTAGTGCGCGCAAAAATACGGCTCAACAAGTGAATATTCAAGCGCGACGCACACAGGCCCGCACACTTCAAGACTTCCTCCCTTTGATATAGAGCTACTCGAATCTGACACTGAGCTTACGATTGGCGTCTTTTAAAGGATCCCACAGAAGTTTACGAATACCTAACAAGAGGCTTGCTTGGGTGTGCAGACATTTCTCGTCGTTCACAGCCAGCCCGAAATTCAAGGTTGAATGCTCTTGCCGTCTCACTCTTGGAAAAAAGGAGAGCATCCAAGCAGGATCATAACGCCAACCAGCTGGAAAAGGTCATAGTGAACAAAGCCTGCCGTATCGCTGTCAAGCAATTTCTTCGGGAGTACAGGAGAACCAAGCTACGCAAAACATCCGAAGCGAGATCGAGCATCAAGCGCTGCGAACGAGATCTCAACGATCAGAAAGCTGTGATGTCGGCTCTCTTGGACATAGATAAAGACAAGCGTAAAACGTCTAGAAGTTCTATGGAGAACATCGTTCAAGGTTTCTACACCAGACTCTTTGTTCCTCCACATTTATGCCTTATGAAGAGCCTCCCGCTATCCCAAAATTGGAAGTGGCAAAGGCGACAAGAAGCATGAAGAAAGGAACGTACAGGTTTGGGAAAAATCCCTGCTGATTCGCTCCGTTCTGGAAGTACCGCTCTTCACACCCTTCTTGCAGAACACTTTATCCACTACATCAAATTGAAAAGGATTCCGGAGCAGTGGAAAGAATCAAAACCACTCTCCTTTCCAAGAAAGGTCAGCGGAAGGACATCTCCAACTACCGCCACATCAGCCTATTATAGGTGGTATGCAAGTCGTTCACAAAAAATTCTGCTCAGTCGCATGGAACGCATCTCGGACGAATACCAGAAAATAGAGCCGACCGGATTTAGGAAAAACTTCTCGTGCATGGACAACATACAAGCAGTTACTCAGCTTTTTGAAAAAAGCCGAGAGTATCGTCTTCCTTTGGCTCTTCTTTTCGTGGATTACAAAAAGGCATTCGACTCTGTGGAGGTCAACGCCGTTTCAAACGCTCTTGCGCAAGCTGGAGTTGATACCGCCTACGTCAATCTGCTCGAGCAGTGACTTTCAAATGCATCAAAATCCATCCAGTTGTTCTAGCGAAAGCTGGAGATTCCAGTTGGAAAGGAGGTGCGACAAGGAGATACGATATCTCCGAAACTTCCCACGGCTGCATTACAATATGCGATGTTGAGTCTCGACTGGGAAGAGAGGGGATATCCCGTCAATGGCAAAAACGTCACTAACCTCTGCTTCGCCAATGATATCGTCTTGATATCTTGCAGCACTGCTGAAATGGAAAAGATGGTCTACGATTCAGTGCGGTAAGCAGGCAGATAGGCTTGGAGATGAATAGGTCCAAGACGCAATTAATGGTTAGCACGTGGTGCGATACGTGAACAGTAAGATTAGAGGGAAAAGCTCTGCAAAGAGTTTAATCCTACGTATATCTGGGAAAAGAGCTGAACATGATGAACAATATCACTCCTGAACTAAACTGGAGAAGACGTGCTACACGGGCAGCTTTTGGTTCAACCCGTGAAGTGACAGGCCAGGTCAGCAACCCAACCTCAAGCCATCGATATTCAGCGCCTCAGTACTGTCAGCGATGTGTTATGCGACTGGAAGGTGGCCTGACAACAAAGCAATCGCCAAAGCCATAAAAATTTCTCATCACGAGTTAGAAAGAAGTTTTCTGGAAATCAGTCGACGATAACAGTGGCAGCAAGGCTTGCGAAGTTCAAACCACAAGGATAGATCGCGCTTGAAAGATCCGCTTCAATACATGACACATTCGATGCGAGGCTAGGCCGGTCATCTACTTCGTCGAACAGATGACAGATTGAATCTCCGAGTCACAGAGTGGCTTCCGAGAAATAAAACAAGACCATCAGGGCGTCCGCCGACTCAGTGAGCCGATTCGTTTTTCAATATTTCAAAGAAAACGGCCTACACAGTATGCAAGTCGCGAAAGATCGCGCGATATGGAGGAGCTGTCAAACCCGCTGAGAAGAGCTGCTTGCCGATGGGTCATCAAAGTATCAGAGTAAAGTGAAGTAAGTAAGTAGTCAGCGATTCGCACCAGGACCCACACGTACGCACTGACACACATTGTATAGCTCGTCCGAACGTCCCATTCTTCATTTTTCTGGTCTCATTCTCGTCCAGCCCCCTTTCTAACAAATTTTCGAAGCCTTTTTTCTCTTTGGAAACACCGATTCACGCAGTTTCTTCGCCTTCATCGCACTATTTTCCACCTTATCTCCATTTCTCGTCATAAACTGGATTGCACAAAATTATCGTGAACTGTTTCTTTAAGACATGGAAGTACCAGCGTTCGCACAGGTGATTAGGAGCAGTGGTAAGCGTGACGATTCATATGTATGAGACCATGGGTCGAATTTTGTGAGAAATGTGGTTTTCGTTTTCAGCGGGGCGTTTTCCTAAATAACGGAAAAACCATTGCATACTGATTTTACCACCTTCAGCGGCCTTTTTGATGTGCGAGGCGATTAGCTTCCTATAAGTTGTGCAATGTCACTACTAACTCATTGCCAACTTATGGTATGTGCATCACTTTCCGCGGGAACTCTGAAGGAAATGCACACACTGGGACATTTAGCTCAGACAGGAATGGAAAGGCTCGTGCAGTCAGCCTCTGCTAGAAGCGGCTTCCTCACAGTTGTCTTGCCTTTCCACCGATGGCCACTTATTGTCAGATCAGAAACTGTTGCTGTTGATCCAAGCCTTTCGAAAAAATACTCTGCACTCTACATTTATAGACCTAACTTTGATAAGAAACTACTAACGAGATTTCGAGGCAGGTGCATGGAACTTGGAAGTCCGAGCAACTGAAACACTCGTTATGAGCAAGCAATTCAATATAGGGTGGCTCTCACCGACATCTCACACTGAAATAAATCTTCTCAGGCCCAGAACCAGTGTGAGAGCCAAAAGTTCCACATTTAGAGCGGCTAGTCTCTACAAAGAGATAACAAAAAACTTGAACACTCCGGATTCCTTGCCTAAGTTCAAACGCACTGTGGTAGCTATTTTATCTACGTATGAGCTTTCATAGTTCCTTGCGGTTGACCACTTCTTCTATGCCTTTAATTTATATCTAACCTTGAAATTGCACTGCTACCTTATTTTACATGTTCTCTATTGGATCCCTCCATTTATTCCGTTATTTGAATTGTTTCCAAAAGGTTGTGACCCTTTAAACTACGTTTGCCTCAGCAACGTAATAAACATAACATAACATAACTTCAATATTGCTGGCGTGGACTGCTGAACATTTTTCAAAGTTCAGAAATGTCACCACGGCGTATGTGCTCATGATCTCAACTTTTGCGTGCATACTCGCGACTCTACTCTCCGCTCACTATCGTCTTCCTTCAATTCATTCCCGCCTGAGGTCATTCCCGCCTGAGGCCGTCATTCCCGCCTGAGGTCGTCATTCCCGCCTGGGGTCGTTATTTCCGCTTGAGGTCATCGTCCTGGTCTGCGGCTCTCGTCATCGATCTCTCTGCGACTGCGCCATGCCACCGAAGAAGAGTTCTGCGGAAGTTGCGCCATCGTGGCTCAACCCGATTTTGGAGAGATGGGACGAGTTCTTTCGAAGGTTCGATAAGTTTTTTGATGTTTTTCTGAAAATACAAGAGACGCAAAGTGTCATATTTAGCAAACTGAATTCCTGAACACAGAATGAATGTCGATGTAGGTGCCGATAATTCAAGGTCTGCTCTCTGTAGCACCCTTGTAAAATTCAAGTCAGATACGAAAATTGTCGACGAAAAGGCCTGCAGAATCATATGTGTAGGCATAGGTGAGCAAGCCTCCGAAACGGCCACTCGCAAATTCGACAAAGAGGCGTTAAAAGAAGTTATTGTATCCTCAGGAGACGACGAATTGAATCGCGAATTCAACTCCGGCAAGATTACTCTTTGCAGATATCCGAAGAACAAACCTAGTGCAGGTAGCCATAAGCCTCGTATTATAAAAACTACTTTAGGCAACCAATGTCTAAGAGACAGGCTACTAGAGCACATGCGAGCTGGTAGACTATCCCTAACCTGGGATTTCGTCCATTCTTATGCCAGAACGGGCTATACTAAGGAAGAATTGGAATATGATCGATCTCTGCGCAAGAAAGCTGGGAAGTTGAATCAGGAAGAAGGTAAGCTTGCCTATGTTGTGCGTGATCTCTGCATCCATAAACTGAAAAATCCCCGTGATCTCCCTAGCAAGGATCGAGGTAGCAGCCCCTCTCTGACCTTGCATGACCCACAAACCCGACCTACACCTTCCGATTCTGGTGCGACCTCCCCAGCGGCTACCCGCTGGGGAGGTCGCACCAGGGGAAAATTGGGTCATCCAATAGGTGCATAAGTGGTTCTGCCAACGGCGAAACCCTCCGTGCTAATGACGGTCCTAACCTTAGAGAGCACGGTGGGTTTTTCTTGTTTGATGCTCGCTCCATCGTTGATAAAATTGCTGATTTAAACTTTCTGCTTCAAGAGGGGCCAAGTGCAGTTTTTATAACTGGAAGTTGGTGCAAACCATATTCAATCCATGATGCCGTTCTTAGCTGCGACTCTATGTACGTGGTCTACCGTTGCGACAGGAAGGGCTGTAAGCCTGGTGGTGGGGTATTTGCAATTGTTCATAAAGATCTTCCTCTCAATTTCCTTCTCAAAAAAGATTTTTCTAAACTCAAACGAGTGTTGGTTTTTGAACTAAAAAGTGGTGACTTCAAAATTGCAACCCTCCTCGCATACCGTAGTCCATCTCGCACTTCGTCCATCTTTGCTGAATTTGTCCCCTTTCTTCATGATTTTTTCAACGAGTGGGATGGTCACATTCTTCTTATAGGTGATTTCAACTTCCCTTTAATTGATTGGGAAAATATGACGCTTAGAGGTAATATATCGTCGCCGTCTTCACAGTCCTTCATCCACTTCTCCAAATCATTCAACTTAGAGCAACTTGTAAAATCGGCGACTCATGGTCTCAACACTCTCGACATCCTGCTGGTCTCTGGGCCAGAAATCATTAAGAGCTTAGATGTCCTTCCCCCATTTAGCACATCTGATCATAAATGTGTGCGTTTCAACATTCCTATCACTCTCCCCGCTTTAGTCGGCTTAACAGAATCGTACAAATGCTTCTCGAAAGGTAATTATCAGACTATAATTTCTGCTCTAACCCATATCGACTGGATCAACTTGAATAATACCTCCGCTGGCTCAGATTCGTTTTTCACCAAATTCTTAGGTATATGTCACCAGTTGATCGCCCAGCATGTGCCCATCAAACTACATAGGAGTAGGGCTGTGAAGTATCCCAAGCGCGTATATTACCTGATGGCAAAAATCAAGCACCTCAACTCAGCTCTATCAGTGCATAGCTCGAGATCCATCACGGTCGCTCGTAAACTCAAACGTGCACTGCTTCGTCATCAGGTGATGGAGGAAATGAAGTTAGCACGGCTCAAGAATACTAAGCTTTTGTTCAACTACTGCAGGAAAAAGCTAAAATTGGCCGATGGTATTCCAAATATAGTCTCATCAGAAGGAGTTCCAATTGGTGATGATTTTTCTAAAGCTAATCTCTTTGCTCGGGCGGAGGTGGTGTAGTGGCAAGTGGCGCACTATATCACATGCACGGTCAGGGGTTCGAATCCCGGATCCATGCCCGCCTAGGCCAACCAAGCCTTCCATCCCTCCGGGGTCGGTGAATTGGTACCAGACTCGTCTGGGAGGATAAAAGCACTGACTTGTACATCGGCTGGCCACCGCAAGTCATTGTATAGGCCACATGCGCACTCATTACGCCACTACGATTCTGAATGGAAGTCGAGTGCGGGGGCGCATNTAGTGGCAAGTGGCGCACTATATCACATGCACGGTCAGGGGTTCGAATCCCGGATCCATGCCCGCCTAGGCCAACCAAGCCTTCCATCCCTCCGAGGTCGGTGAATTGGTACCAGACTCGTCTGGGAGGATAAAAGCACTGACTTGTACATCGGCTGGCCACCGCAAGTCATTGTATAGGCCACATGCGCACTCATTACGCCACTACGATTCTGAATGGAAGTCGAGTGCGGGGGCGCATCCCTCAGACGTAAGATTAACGCCAAACTTTATCCTTTAAACTTTTTAATCTCTTCGCTAACTATTTTCAGTCCGTTTATAAAGAACCTCGTGAATCTAACGCTACTCTCCCTTCATTAACTTCGGATTCTCTAGATTGGGTTGACGTTTCCAGTGACACTGTTTACAGCGTACTACGACGTCTACCTAACAGGGTATCCACTTCTCCTGATCAAATCCCGTACATATTTTTTAGAAAAGCTGCTCTTGGGCTCACTGCTCCTCTGACAATATTATTCAACAGGATTTCGCTTCATGGTGACGTTCCTAATTTATGGAAAGTTTGACTTGTCAAACCGGTTCTCAAAAAAGGTTGTAAAAGCGATGTTGCCAATTACAGGCCGATCTGCGTGACTAGTTCTATAAGCAAGGTCATGGAACGTTTAATATGCAGAAGAATAAGTGATTTCCTTATAGAGAACAAGTTGTTGCACAATAATCAACACGGCTTCTGTAAGAACAAATCCACATTGTCTGCCTTGCTATCGACTATTCCCTTGTGGCATAGAGAAGTCGACAAAGGTAACTTTGTTTCGGTCTGCTACGTGGACTACGCAAAAGCCTTTGACTCCATCTCTATCCCACTTTTAATCAGGAAACGAGAGGCGTATGGCATCAAGGGTTGTCTTCTGTGCTTCTTAAAATCCTTCCTCAGTGGAAGGGTTCAATCGGTACTTATAAATCACTCACGCTCACACTACTATCCCACCCCTAGCGGTGTACCTCAGGGCACCTGCATTGGGCCTTTGATGTTTGTTATATACGTGAACGACCTAGTCGACTCCATCTCCCCGGGAGTGTTTTGCTGTTTATACGCTGACGACTCTAAAATATTCACTATTAACGATTGCAATAAACTCCAGGCAGCTATTAACTGTGTTGAGCGCTGGTCTGAAAAGGGATTTGAAAATATCTATACGGAAAACTGCTATAATGGGAATAGGTAAGAACCATCCTGACTTCACGTTTTCAATGTGTGGAAACCAGCTCATGCGTGTTAAGCTAGTTCGAGATCTGGGCATCGTGTACAGCGATAGCCTCGACTTTGAGAGCTTCATACATGACATTGCTGATAGAGCTAGTGCAAGGTCAAACTTTATCCTGAGATCCTTCAAAACTCGTGACCCCTCATTTCTTCTCCGCTTGTTCAATCTCTATGTACGGCCAATTGTTGGGTATTGTTCACCTATTTGGTCACCATATAGGCAGTCACTGATTGACACACTCGAGAAAGTGCAAAAAAGTTTTACTTATCGCTGTTCTGTGCGGAAGGGAATGACCTCCCTTACTTATCAAGAGCGGCTTAAATTGCTTGGCGCTGAATCGCTAGAATACCGACGTAAACTGATTGATTTTGGCTTAGTTAATCACTGATGAGATTGATTTGAATTTAGACGACATGTTCCAAATGTCGGCTACTTTAGGGCAATCAAGAGGACATCCGTATCGAGTGCGGCCGTATAGAGCAAACACTCGTTCATTCGAAGGTGCCTTCCCTGTTAGGGCAGCACAACTTTGGAACAAGCTAGGAACAGATTATTTCAGATGGAGAAAGTCATCCCTACTTCAGGTTCATCTTTCTAAGCTTCTCAAGCAATCGGAGTAATTCAGGATATACCGGGTGTTCAGTGCTATTTTCTGCCACAGCATGGATGGTCGCCGTAGCTTGTAATTGGAAGGTTGTTTCTAACTCCTGTTGACAGAATGAGGTAATAACTTCAACTGTGGAAGCAGGGCAGGGAAACTTTATAGTTGCAAGGTTTACGCCAGCATTAGATTCTTCTACTTCCTTAATCAGTTAATTACAGCGTTTTATTTTCTGTTGTTCTTCAGCGCCTTTTTTTTAACGGCAAATTTGTAACCTTTTTGCTCGATTCCTTTTTTCTCGTATTCTTGCCTTTCCTTCGACACTTTATTCTTCCTTGGCGATGTTTTCCTACTTTACTTTCTTTAATTCTCGCGTTTTTTCTTCTTGTAGTTTCTACTCTAAGCGCTGTACAATTCTATTTAATGCATTTGTTTTGCCTATTCTTTTACTCATTTATTTTTCCATTGCTATTGTAAATTTCTCCCCCCCCCCCCCNTTTGATTTGAGGGTTCTAGGCATGAAGGGAGATGAACTATTAAATAGATGAAAATAAGTAATAATAGATCTAGATAAATAAACAAATAAGCAGAGGCTTCTATGTGAAATCACTCGATATGCCCCTTAATCAAACCTGCTATTGTAATATTTAAAACTGTAAACTTGCAAACGCAGCCGCAACCCCTACAACCCCTCCATTCGGCTTGCAATGTTGGCCGGCCACTGCCCTTCCTCTTTTGGGCGGCCCAATTGCTCCTCTCCCTTCCACCCCCCCTCCCCCCACTTGTTTCTTTTTCCGTTTTTCTGTTTTCCTTTTTACCTTTCATGTAAATAGGGTATGATATTTTATTCTATTGTATCTCTGACGCTAATCCGAACCTTACCGTTGTATGTCTCTTTTAACAATAGCCCAATAAATAAATAAATAAATAAATTCCGTCCCTTGTCTACCTTCAATTCTCTTTTGCTCTCACATGCCGCTGGTTTCTTAAGCTTTCATTCAGGTGATCTGGAGACGCCTGTAAGGTACTGTCTTCCGTTCGGTTTGATACGCTATTAGGACACAATGTGAATGTAGAATAGGAAGCGCAAAGAAAAAAACTGAGGGCTATATTGGATGATTTCGATAGGAACCGAACCACCTCAGACATCAAAGAGGCCGGTGACAGTGGTAAAATCAGCATACAAAAGTTGTTCCGTTCTCGAGCAAAACGCCCCCAAATTGCAAAAACCACATACATCAAAACTAAAACTAAAACCGCTCTATGGTCTCATGAATATGAGGCGTCACGCCTATCCTTGCTCCAAACCACTCTCTCAAATCGGGTGTCTGGCGATTCGTGCGAGCTGGGTGCGCGCGGCAAAGTGCGCGGCGGAATTCGGTGCTATTTGGACGACTGCAGCGTTTACTTTATCATTGGGGCCCAAATTTGAAGTAAAGTAGGTTAGTAGGATTGTACGACCCTACTAAAGTACTCTACTTCAAGTTTGTGCCCCAATAATAGGCGCCAGAGTTGTTTGAATCATCGCGAATTTCGCCGCGCGCACCCAGAATTGCACAAAACGCCCGTCCCCCTCTCGAATCTAATCGCTAAGCGCTCTTGTTTCAATGTCTTAAGTGGTTTTTGAGTTAAGCACTCATCTGTAACAAAGTTCATAATTCCGCTTCAGAGAATAGTTTGGCAAATTCGGAAAGCAGATTTGAAATCAGCACCCAATTCGATTTCAAATGTCCACTTCAACTTGGGATCCTCCCCTTGTGACATGGGATAAGAATTGATCATCCAACTGTCTCACCCATCGCGAAGCTCCTTCCCTTCTCAGGTTTAGGTAGAAAAAACACATTTGTAATATTAAAAGACTTTGAAACGCGTTCCTAAGTACCATTATGTGCTATTGGAGTCGGTTACACTTTCTTCTCTGCACTTTCATCCTCAGTGATTCGAAAGAGCGCTGTACCCCTCCCTTCCCCCCCCCCCCCCCCCTGACTATCTTTTCACCCGGGTCACTGCTTACAGTTAGATATAAACATCTTGAAAGGCTGATACTAAAAGGCTGGATAACGCCTTCCACTGGCTTGGATAATCGAACGTAGAACGTCACGACTTTATTTCACCTTTCTGAGCAGAGGTTCATTGTCAACTAAGCAGCTCATTTTCGATTGCTATTTGGTACCAGAGATCAGGTCTGAAGGAGGGGGATCTGTATTACAAGTTCATCCCATCATTTAGCTGCAATTTCGGTATTCGTAGTTACCTCAGTTTCATAGGAATTTAAGATGTCATGTGTTCTGCCTGAATATTAATGTTTTCTTGTAAAATCTGGACAGGGAGCATGATATATCAACTGCATAGACTACATGAAAGTTCTTTCCATCTAAACTCGCAGTGAGTAAAAAGCCTAGATTGATTTCTAAGATTGACCTGCACCGGGTCAAACGATGATTTCCCGCCAACTGCTGGCTTATGGATGTTTAATGGGGTGGGCGATGTCAGTTGCGTGCTAACCTCCGTAATGAACGGTCTTGTTTTCCTTTTATTCGTTCTCGGTGCACCTTTCGCAGTGAATGCGAAAGAGCTTCCAGAAAAGTTTTATGGCAAGTTCGATTTGGACCACTCGGAGAATTTTGACGAGTATTTGGAAGCTAAAGGTACTGCTCTTCTTGTTATGACGTTGGTCTTCCTAAAAACCCCTTCTTCAGGTTACGGCTGGTTTACACGTAAACTCGTGACTTTCGCTACATTCAAGAAGGAATTCAAAAAGAGTGATAAGCGTGGCAAGTTCGACTATGCTAATTTGACTTCTAAGAAGAATGTGTTTTATGACAATGTCGAACTCGGAAAGGAGTTCGTTGGTGAAGGACTCGACTCCACAAAGCATAAAGTTCGTCTCGTGAAGTCTTCTGATATTCATTGTTTATTACGTTGCTCTGTATTGATCCGATTTTGCCAAACGGTTAGTGGAATGGCAGCTGACGGCAGCAGCGCGATCGGAGTTGGATCGACACAATATGATAGTATACTAAATTGATGGATTGCTGTTTCAGATTGTGTTCGATCTAGCAGGAGACGTCATGTTTGAGAAGCACCATCCCATCGAAGAAGGAGAAGCTAAAGATGAAACATATGAGTACTCCTTCATCACAAAAGATGGGAAGGAATATCTCCTCGTGGTTGGTTTTTGTGATCGAAAACATTCGGCATGAGAGATTTAGGAATTTTGCTCGGTGGGTCAACCTGTCATGGGTGTTCCTCGCAAGTTATATGTTCTACCTCGGAATGCAGCATTGTACCCATGAGATGATGGTCGTCTATGACCTAAGCTCCGCTTGCACTCTCTAGATAGAAGGAAGGCGCGTTCACAAGAAGATCAGAAACTTTATTCCAGCTTGTCAAGGTCGATTGGCAATTTTTCGATAGTTGTTTTTCATACGAGAATAACAAGAGATTGTTGATGTTCATTTGTAATGCACGAACAACTAGAACACTCGCGATTGCTCTACAACATGATTAGTCATCTGTCGGTGTTCCTCATAATCCTTTGTTACAGTGGAGTAATAGGCTGGATGATGAGAAGTGGAGGGTAGTTCGAGGGCACTATAGTTCTCCAAAGCCCGTAATTCCTGAGAATTTTTCGAGATACCAGCAGACTTATCCCACTCTTCCTTTGTAATGAACAAAAAAAGTAGAACTGGTTTCGCTAATAAACATCAGATAATCAGATTTGAGAGGCCTTTGTGACTGTTTGGGAATTGGGTTGAAAGAGATTTCGTGCTACATGCTCTTCTTGAGCAGTGAATGGGAGCGTTGTCTACTGATTCCTGTTCGCACTAACTACATCTCCGATGTTCGGTTAAGAGTGTGAGGTTTTGACTTGTCTTTGGAGCTTCTCCATCCATATTTATTCGGACAAACACTTCTCTTATACTTTTGCCTTGTACCGATCTTGATCTAGGCGGTGAATTTGATCAAGTTCGCTTTTGAACACCAAAAAATAGAATTTTTTTTTCAGAAAATGGAAGCTAATGGTGTTATTGGTAAGCGATTCTACAAACGCGTCTAGAAACTCATCAACGAGTTGTGTGTCTATCCAAATAAATGAATGCGAAGCAATGTTCCTCAATTTTTTAGTACAACCTGAAGAAATGATGAGAACAATGGGACGAACGAAATTAAAAAAAAACCAAAGTTGGGCAACGTCCTTACATGAAAGATTTTGTGGCTAACAATCATACATGGATTCACAGTGGTGTCGGTTCCTGTGGTCAAAAGTGTACTTCGTCAAAGAGTTACAAGGCGGTGAATTTGATCAAGTTCGCTTTTGCTTCGGAGCGTGTGCTGATACCCCTAAAGACTTCGGGATAATAAATTCAGCTCTGCACGTTGCATGAAGTTTGCAGTAATATCAGGAACGAACCAGAAGTCGAGTCTGTCCTTCGTTACTGTTCACAAGAATGCAAGAGAATCTGAACGTTGATTCGAAGGCACAGCTCACGATAAAAATAATTTCTAAGAGTTCTCCCTAGGATGAGCCTACGATCCCCAATGATAGAACAATGGACGCTATCGGGTCGGAAATCGACCTAGATATAGGGTAACCGGCGTTAGTCAACGTATACATCAGAAGACGAATGAGTTTTTAAACACTAGACAGTTTGCTCAAATTCTCCTACAAAGACAACTTTTATCGTCTTATTCTCGTCGAACCCCTCTACTAAATAGCCGTTTTTCGCATTTACTCCACTAATTTTGCATAATTCTGGTTTAACTTTTCCATTATTCAGCTAATAGACACCCCAAAAATAACATGAGATGTGTCGTTAAGAAATGCTGAATCCACGCCTATGTGGTTCTTGAGCTCCGGCTGGCAGTTTTTCTGAATCGGATGCATTGTGTGGATCCGGCTCAGAGCCCTCCTCTCATTGTCAGTACGGTCACATATATTGAGCAGCATAAATGTTTCATCTTCTTTTTATGAGAAAAGTGTAATGGGTTCATTTATTTGGTGGAATATGATTGCAGCAACACGGGATATTGCTTTTCGTGAAATTAGAGCAGCACGGATTCAAACACACAGCCTAAAATGTGGCCCGAGCACTAGTAAACAGGATTCCAGCCAGTTGCCGTCGCAGGAAAACTATTTAACAAGGAACCACCGGGTGTGTTTCGTTCCGCGCGTCCGTCTAAAATAGGTCACGCCACAGCCGTCGCACGTGTCGCGTCAGCTCGCGATTCTTGATAGCTGTCGCAGTTGTCAGGGGGGCACACAATTGGCGCCTGGTCCACGGCAGTCAGCCTGGAGAGAAGATAACGCGGGCCAATGCAAATCATTCGCTCCACTGACAGTGAGTGGTATATAATGCCATCTTAAGATCCCAGTAGCTGCTTTCATAGTCTGCCGGATGCCCTGCGAGCGCGCGCGCTGGCCGGGGTATTACTCGGCCTGCGGTATCGGTCAGGATTCAGTTGTAAATAAGGGACAAGCGCCGCCCCGGCCGGCGCGCTCGCTCTCGGCCGGCCGGCGGACCATGAAAGCTGCCAGTGGGCTGCGCCACGCCAATCGCAACTGAAAGTTCAGGATAGCCTCCGGCGCGTGCCGCCGCTCTTGTCCCATTGTCAAGGATGGCGTATCACTAACAGTAACCACCTGCTCCTCCTCCACCAAACCCGTGTCCTTACCCAAGGCCCCTTTTCGATGCGTCGTATATGTGACGGGTGAGAATTTACGTATTAACATGGGGTTATGCCGTGCCGGATTACAGTAAGAGCCGAGTGCGTAACACCATCAACAAAACATTAGGGAATAATATTTAAACGTTTGGAACTCAGAATAAAGTGCAACATAAGTATTATTTAAGCAAACGGTAGCGAAATAAGTTCGACTAAGGAGTATTTTGCACAGTATCAAGGATTTCGGCTATGGGCCATGAGAATCGCTCGTGACACGCGACGGAGACCCCTATATTTTTAGATGCGATCCGAAGCGGGCGGGGTGACCCAGTTGCGACGTATAACGTCCGTTGCGCGCATCAGTCGGAAGTAGATCATCCCGCCCACTTCGCGCGCGGTGCACCACATCGTTGCGCGCGGTGCACCACATTGACGATGAGGTCTTGAGATGGCATTACAGTAGTGGAGCGAATGATTTGCATTTTTCTGCGTTACCTTCTCTTTAAACTGACTGCCGTGGATCAAGCGCAAATCTTAAGCCCGCTGACAACTGGCGACGTCCGTCAACTATCGCGGGCTGACCCGCCGCGTGCGACGGCTGCGGTGTGATCTAGTTGCGACGGAAGCGCAACTCGGAACGGAACGAAGCGCACCCGTTGGATCTGACGCGGTTTTCAAGCTGGAAAGCTCGTCCAGGCGTTTCAACCTGCTGACCATGCTAATCGATGTAAATAGAACAGAGTAAAAGTATGTGGGGGACGGAACATTCACCCAATTCTGGAAGGACGCGGCAAACTGCGCGGCAAAATTCGTGGTGATTGAAACGACTTTGGCGCCTATCACTGGGGCACAAGTTTGAGGTATGGTAAATAAGAAGCATCAGCTAGCCCTACTTTTCCAATCTACTTTGCACCTGTGCCTCAATGATAGGCGCCAGAGTCGTTTAGATCAGCATGAATTCCGCCGCGCAGTTTGCCGCGTCCATCCAGAATTGAACGTACCCATACCCTAAGTAGGTCCTGACAGTGGTGGCGTCGGAATCTCATCAAAAATAGAGGCGAATCACGCGGCACTTTTCGTGTACCCGGCTCTTGGCCCATTGACAAATGTGTCGCGAATTCGTCTCCAGTCGGCTCATTTCCCAGCAGAGCCCCTCGCTATACTTTCTGTATTCTTGTACGTCAACTGCTAAGAATGTCTATTTTTATATAATATCTAGTAGCAAAGACCCGTTTTTCGTACTAAATTTAACTCATATTCAACCACCACACCAGGAACAGAGTAGATACCGCCTAACATTTCTATTTTTAACGTTTTCGAGTGTCACAGTTTTTTACGAACTGGAGAGTTGTAAACCCTCTATCTCCACTTTGGAAATAGGAAGGCCACTTGCCCTAACACATACGGATCAAGCGATTTCCTCACCCGTAACTGTTGCGATCGCTGTAGCTTTCACTCCTGTACTGTTCTCATGATTCAAAAAGGCGGTAAACATGTTCTGACGGGATCCGTTCTTGCTAAAAGAAAACATGTTTTTGGTCTACTCAACTGCTGGCATTCTGTAAAAATTTCAGCCTATACAATGGTTAAAAAATACCCTCTACGGCATGAGTAGATCGGCTATGCCCTACCAATAGGACATTCGACTGCTGAAGGTGTCTATAAGTGTGATGAGCTAACGGAAATAAACAAACTCCCAAGCCGTCAATCTCATAACATCGTCAACAACATTAAGGATTAATAGACTCGTAGAACTCGGAAAAAAGTGCTACACATGTATCATTTAAGCAATCAGTAGTAAAATAAGTTCAATCAATGAGTATCTACGATTCTTGGCAACGGGCTAAGAGCCGCGCACGTGACAATGCGACACGCGCCGGAGAGTCTCCTACATTTTGAGATGCGACTATCGATCGGGCGTGCATCAGCTGGATGGGCAGTGGGTTAACTAATTAGCATGTTAAGGAAGGTGAATTGCGTGAACGAGCCATCCAGCTCAAGAACCACGTTGAATGGGCGCGGCTGCGCCAAAAGACCGCCTTCCACGTTCCCAGGTGTGGGCCTCGATGCAAATGGTGCTACCTGTACAGCTTTCATAACGCTCAACAACTGGTCCGCCTTAGGTGTGTACTTCGGCTAAGCCGATTTTGGCGGCCCTTCTTAAGCCCAGTGTTGATATGTTTCGATCCGACAGCGCTCCTTAGGCTATCCTTCAGATTCACAGGTTCATAAAAGGGAGAAACCGCAGAAAGCATTCTTGACGTGATTTGTATCTTTAGGGAACGGACTACCATCTGGTCTTAATGGCTACGTCGGCAGCAAAAGAGGCCTGAAATTGTTATCAGTTCAAACCTGAAGAGGGGAATAGCACTGGAGTAAATGAGATTGTGACTTCATGCGAAAAGTTGCAGTGGAAGAGTAATTGGTCAGTTGGACACTGGAGCGGAGACGAAGGCGAGGCTCTTCCCCGCTACTTTTTCCCATGAATCTACCATCCTGTGAAATTTGCAACGCAAGTACTTCCTAAAGGGAGCGAATTCGTCATTACGCGTGTAATATGGGAGACTCATTACACATCTTGCTGTGATAATAAAAGCTGGTGAGTTCAAGAAACATAGTCGTTATGAAAACCTCATACAAAAAAAAACTGCCGCCTGAACCTACACCCTGAAAAAATGCCGGGCGAGTTTTCGGCAAGCGCCCACTGTTTGAATCTTGTTCGTTGCGGGACCCACGTCATCGCCCCTTTACTGTAGCTTCATTTTGGCGCTCTCTCGAATTGCTATCGGAAGAAATGATTGCAAGAGTGCCCGCAACGATAAAAAATCTGAATGTAAAGGAAAGGATGACAATATACGTTGTTTCAAAGGGAAGCTGGTTGTTTGGTCAAGGGATATTAGCTTTTTCACTGAGTAGGAACCTCTCTACATCACTGGCACCTGGCAACATGAAGAATTAGGGAGAAGCAAGATCTGCTGTATTACTACTTCCTTCTCAAAGATTATCATAATATGGCGACCTTGAAGAAAATGATGTGGTCTTAGGATCAGTATGGGTTAATTGAAATCCTAGTCCTGTAGTCCTAGGTCAACACCAAAAGACGAAAGGCAAGGAGCACACCGCTTTGCCTTACGAGACATTGTATTGGATCAAATTGGCTTTCAAATACACCGCGGTCATGAAGGATGTTCATTACCTGGCACGTTGTTACCAGGTGTCGTGCGCTGCACTTCCTTTTCAACATTATAGCCATGCGAGGCTTTTAAAAAAAAGCATCAAATTGCATTGAGCGAAGGACTTCCAAAAAAAGAGTGCCATCTCACTTCAAGCCACATTCAAATGAAGTTATACCATTAGATCAAAAGAAATGGTTGTCATTTCCATTAAATTAGGAAGAGGCCGTTTAAAATAAGTGAGGTTGTATTTGATATTCCGTCTTCTAGTCTCTTTTTACTGATAAGCCTTTTCCCGTGACGCAGTCTTGGTTTTGAACATCACTCTATTTCAACCGAACGTTGCTTATGGTTGCTGACTCGATAGATTCTTCTTTGCTCAAAGAAAAAAAAACGGAGATCGAGCTTTGGATAGAAAAAAAAGAAAACGTGTAAAACCACTGTTATAGTCAACCAAACTCCAAACTCAAAAAAAGAAGACACAGTCGTAATCAGATACAGGGAAAGGGGATGAAGACAGGGTGAAAGGGATATTAATGTTAATGTAATGTAATCGAAATCAATGTATTGTGGCTCACTACACAGTGTACCGTTGGGATACTGTTTTAGGTTACAGGTTATATGATATTTTGAAAGAGGAGGCACAAAAGTTCACGAAAAGAATTCTGCTCCACAGAAAATGAATCCCTGTTGCCCGAAGAAAAGGACAGCTGAGTAAAATTTGAACTGAAATGGAAACACTTACCGTTCTGAATCTCCGTTTCTACATTCATCGGGAAAGGCTTTTCGTAAAGCTCTCCTCTTCAGACGCTTCGTCTCTTCTTTACGAAACTTTCCTTCCAAGATTTTATATAACCTGTAACCTGAAACGGTTCCCCAACGGTTCACTGCGTAGAGAGCCACAATACATTGATTTCGATTACATTACATTCACCTGTATCACCTCTCGTCCCGTTGATCATCGACTTCCTCGAGCGAGCGCCAAAAACGTCTCCATTCGTCCCTTTCACGAGCCAAAGTGGTCCAGTGAATCGTCCTCGCCTCAGGGACACAAGGCTCAGCATTCCTTTCGTTCAGAGCCTTCGTAAAGAAGTCTTACCGTCAGACCGGCGACCGTGCTGATTTGACGTCCCGAGGGACCCAGTCCTTAACCACCCTATTCCGACTGTCATCATTATATCGCATTACTTGTCCGGCCCACCTGATCTTCGATTTCTCGGCGTAACCAACGGCATCCCTGACTTTCGTTCAATGACGGAGCTCGGAACTCCGGATTCCCTTCTACCTTTGCGTGTATAGGGAAGTTCCGAACATCGTCTTTCCACAGCACGTTGAATGACGCTAACTGCATACTCATCCTGCTTCCGTAGAGTCCAAGTCTCTGAGGCGTATGTCAAAGCAGGAAGGATCGCAGTATCGAAAAGGTGAGCGCGGAGCCGGATGCTCTTTGTCTTCTTCACTACTCGTTTGATATTCTTGAATGCTCGCCACGCGTCACGTTTCTTTCTGCACAGCTCCGGAGTTAGGTCGTTCATCACGTTGACTTCCCGACCTAGATACACATAGTTAGAGCACTCGGAGATATTCTTTCCGTTTAGCGTGAAGCGAGCATCAGGTACCAATCCGTTTTTCATTAACATCGTTTTCGTTAAATCCAGTCTCAAGCCGATCCTTCCACAAGCATTGTCAAACTCGGCCAGCACTTGTTCCGCTTGCTCGATGTTCGGTGTTGTAAGCACGATATCGTCTGCAAAGCGGAAGTGATGTAGGTAGCGGCTGTTCACCTTCACTCCCAAGTCCTCCCATTCCCAATGACTTCCCATTCCGAATGTCGCATGATATTCTCGAGAGCAGCGCTGGAAAGTTTGGGCGAAATGGTACCGCCCTGCCGGACACCTCTCTTCACATTGATAATGACTTCCTTGTAGAATGGTGAAATCCTGATTGCGAAGTTGCCGCAGTTGTCATTTCGTACTCTCGCGATACTTCAATGAGCCTTGTAAGAGTGTGGATACCGAGCTCTCACCGAAACCGTGCTTTCTCGCATGGCTGTCCTTCAACTAATATTCTGCCAATCCTGTTCAGGATGACGCGAGTGAAGATTACAGACAGCAGGCAGATTGGGCGACTATTGCCAATATTGTCTGGATCTCCCTTTTTTATACAGCAACGCAGTCTTGCTAGTTCTCCACGACGTGGGCACTTTTCAGATACCGCATGAAGAGCTTGGCGGAGTTCTGACGATTACTAGTGGCAGACTCTTCAGATGTTTTTGGTTTGATCCTATCAGGACCGGGCGCCGTACACTTCTTCATGGACGTGATGGCATGTCGAATTTCGGAAGGGAGAACCGATGGGGCGATATTTTTGTCTTGCCTAAGATGGTAGGTAGTAGACAGGTAGACGTGGCTGTCGAAGAGATCCGAGTAGAAGTCGTAGATGACCTTCTCAATGCCCTTAGAGATGCAGTAACTGTTCCGTCAGGACGACGAAGGGAAGTCATCTGGGTCTTGCAATTGGCGAAGCTCCGTCGGGCTTTGCGAATGCTCTTTCCGGCCTCGGCGGCTTCGTCCATGACTGCTGCTCTTCTCTCTTTCAGATCTTCCTTTATCGCTTCTCTGCATAGCTTCGCAACTTTGGACATTTGTTGATAATTGCCTGTAGCTCGCGCGATCCCACGCTGGCGTATCAGTTCGAGAGTCTTGGAAGAGAGTCGTTTCTTAGCTACTTGTAGACTCTCTGCTTTCGTAGCACTATCGTAAATATGCTCGACGAGCCGGTTGTATTCTTCGTCGATGCTGTCGATAACGGAATCCTCCCATTTACTCGCAAGGGAAGCGAAGTGATCCCAGTTGATGGAGGTCTTGGGGCTTCGTTTCCGAAACTTCATAGCTCTCTCCCCACGCACTGAAAAGCGGAATCTAGCGCGGAGGAGACGATGGTCTGATCCCGTGTAGAACTTCGGAACAACAGCGACGTCGGTCAGGCAAAATCTCCGAATTGAAGATGATGTGGTCTATTTCATTATGGAACTGTCCACCAGGTGACTCCCATGTCCATCTTAAATGAGAGGGCTTCTGGAACTGCGAGTTACCATGGATGGTGTGGGCCGTCATGATAAACTCGGACAGCCTTTCACCCTGCATATTCCATTCCACTCCGTGAGTCTCGATGTGAAGCTCTCCAGCCGTTCTTCTGGGGCCAATCTTGGCACTAAAATCACCGACGACAACCTTGAAGAAAGTATGGTCTTCTCTGTAAAGCCTCTCCAGATCCATATAAAATGCTTCCAACTCCTCTTCTTCGTAGCTCAATGTTGGTGCGTAAGCAACGAAGATGGTTAGAGCTGGGGTTGAGCCACATCTTCTTGATCGAAAACGTCCGATTCGGGTTGTTAAGCCTTCGTACGAATCGATGTTCATGGCCAAGTGCGTATCGACGAGGATACCTACGCCGCCGACGCCTCTAGTGTCGCATGTTAGGACAGTTCTTCTCCAGTCTCAAATACAGCGTGCAGTGAGCTATGCCTTCTCGTCTCGATCAGTCCAATGATGTCGTCCTTGGTCTTCCTAGCTTGAATCATCAGTTCTTCTGCACACGCTTCCGATGCAAGCGTTCGTGCGTTGAAAGTAGAGATCGCCATCTTAGTCCTTCTCCCTTTAGGCAGCCTGTTTTGGCCCTGAGATTTTGGCAGCCTCTGCCGAGCGGTATTTGCCCCCAACGCTGCCGTATCGTGGACCTCTCAGCTCCACGGGAATGTCTTTTTATTGTTGTTCTTGGCGAGTGAATACCCAACGTGCAGCTTGCCAGTCTCTGACGTGGGGGCTGGATTGACTCCGGGGGCTTACCAGGCTACCTCGAAGTGTACGAGGGGCTTTGTTTCTGGAGGCTGCCCCAAATCGGTCTAATTCTATCTTTTTCATCTTTCTTCTCTATACGAAGCTCGATTCCGTTCTTTCTTTTGAGCAAGGAAGCAGTAAGACAACAGATCTTGCTTTTCCCTACTTCTTCATGTTGCCAGATGCCAGTGATTTGGAGGAGGTTCCTACTCGGTGAAAAAGCCAATATTCCTTGGACACGACCAGCTTCCCTTTGAAACAACGTATATTGTCATCCTTTACATTCGGATTTTCTATCGTTGTGGGCACTCTTGCAATCATTTCTTCCGATAGCAATTCAAAAGAGCGCAAAATGAAGCTACAGTAAAGGGGCGATGGCGTGGGTCCCGCAACGAACTAGATTCAAACAGTAGGTGCTTGCCGAAAAGCCGCCCCACATTTTTTCACGGTGAAGGTTAAGACGACAGTTACAAAGGAAAGCAAAAATCAGTCTTCATATAAACAACAGCTATGAAACTGTTCCCACAGATCACGATTCAAGGGTAGGAATTGAAGAGGTGAAAGAGTAATAGAATGATGCCTTTTCATGTTTAATACTGCTCTGCCGTACAGGTTTATTATGATTAAACCGCTTTATTGGTCAACGTTTTGACTGAATCGTCGTCTTCAGGACCTGAAAATTGTTCGAAACTCCTGATCTGCAACTTACCCGACCAAGCGCCCAAACGCGCTAGGCTAGTTGCAACGACTCCCGGAAACTAAACTCAGTGGTGTGTCTCATTGATTCCTTGCTGTTCACGTAGTGGGACGTAGCGCTGGTGGAACCGCAGAAGGTTGGTCTTTTTGCTGGGAACTTTTCCGTGTTTTAGTTTCCGGGGGTCGTTGCAACTAGCCTAGCGCGTTTGGACGCTTGGTCGGGTAAGTCACAGATAAGGAGTTTCGAACTATTTTCAGATCCTGAAGACGACGATCCAGTGGAAAAGTTGACCAATAAAGCGGTACAGCCATAACAAACCTGTACGGCAAAGCAGTATTAAACATTATGTAAAATGCCCAGGTTTCAAGAAGACCGAGCATGGAACGCATGGGGCTTCATATGAATAGATTCGCTCCCCGTAGCCTTTCACAACTTTTTTTCAACAATAGTTCTCTTTATGTAGAACTTTCCTTCCCGTATTCTTCGTTTTGATCATTTGTCAACTTATCAGATTACAGGCTGATAAGGCCTACGTCTGATGGCTCAGCAGGAATGTGAGTTCATACTGTAGGTGACAATCACGTAACAATCACGACAAGGTACATACATATTTTATCATTATTACATTAAAATACATTACATAAGGGACAAGGGTTAACTAGGACAACTCGGCTTACGCCGGTACGATGGGCGCTGTACGATTGTGACGATGTAGCAACAGCAGCACCGTTGTTGCCAGCTTGCAAATTTTATAGTCGTCCAGTGTAGTGCCCGCATCTTGTCTGACAGGTGGCCTCGCTGGCGAGAATATCTCTATTATTACAGTAAGCTCGTCCTCGAGATTCTAAGGAGCTCTCGAGCGGTGTGTAAGCGTAGAGTTACGGTACTTGCCATTAGTACGCAATCGCAGATGCTACCGATAAGTAGCACCTGCTATCTGGTTGGACTGCGGCGAGTTCCTATGACACCCGTGCGACAGGGGCGGGTAGGACTGACAGCAGTTTTCTATCAAATGAATGCAATGCAGGAGAAATCCAAATTTAACCAGGGTTGGATTCAATTAGCTAAATACAGATCTTTGCCCCACCCGTTGTACTTGCCGATATCTCCCACGTCTCCAAAGACTTTCACAAAAAAATCTGCACCGTCCAGTCGCGGAAACCATTTCGCACATTTCAGCCTCCATAAATCGTGTTCAGTGTGGCAGATTTCCATACAGTACAAAACGAAAACAGCAAACTAGCGAATCCTCATTCTTTACCGTGAATCCCTACACAGAAAACAAATCCATACCACAACAGGCTCATCGGACTGAAACTGATCTCTCGTTAGACCTTCCAGAAAATTCTAGGCTTGTACGTCAAATACGACCAAATCGACGGCAATTCATGCGCCTAACTAGCCAAAAACTTACAAAACCAAACAATACTGACTGGAGAGGAGAATATTTCCAGAAATTAGAAAGCGCAGCAATAACCTTTTGCAGTAAAGGTGAACACTACACTGTCATAATACAGTCAAGTTTCAGCTGGTCCTGGAACGCATCAGAAAATGTGGATTTTGATGAGACATTCCACCTATCGAGTGTTTGGAAAACAAAGAGGGCAACACTCCAAGTGTAACATGTGCTATTGAGTTTGTACTTATGCTGATTCGTAAGGAAATGCATGCCGCAGAAAAAGAATAAGTAATTAAACAAACCACATGATCGAATATCTCGCACTTTACCAGTTCATAGTGAAGGAAAAAGCCGTTCTTGAATAGAGAGCATTTCGCATATGAAAACAACAGATTTGATAAGGTTTAATGACTGAAGAATGAAACGATACTCGATTTCGTCAAAATACATGACATCATAACAATTCGAGGACAAGACAAGAATGAGGACGGAGAATTGTGAAAGGCATAAAACCTATAATTTGCTTGCTGCATCCTTATCCAGAAAAAAGAGTAGCCTCTTGCTAAAAGGTCGCACAAAAGAGGCAGGTACATGTTGAATATCAGAATCAAGAATACTCTGAAAATCGCTTTTCACAACACATAATCAAATAGGATTAACAATAAAATATTACAGGAGGCAGAATTCTACCTTGACCATTGAAGCCTTCTCTTCACCAGTGACGATGAACGCAACATTCTTGGCGGCATTGAGTACGGGAAGGGTGAGAGAAATTCGTTGAGAGGGTGGCTTTGGTGAATCAGTGATCGCGACCACCCAAGTTAATAAATCATTCTGCAAGAGCTCTTAATGAGTTGTGCAGCCAGTTAAAGGCCACTTCTGAAAAGAACAAGTCGTTACGCCTGATTTTCTATGTTCGATTACGTCAGCTTTCATCAACCACAACTCATTCTTACTGCTTACTTTCTACTGCTAGCTGCTTCACAGAAAGAGAGGTACTTTTTGACTTTAACTAAGACCTAACCGTAGTGGCATTTGAAGCGAGCAACGACCCCACCACTGCTGCCTCTCATCGTTTTCGAGTGCGAAAATAATTTTTACAAACGGAAGTGTTGTAAACCCACTATTCCACTTTGAAAATGAAAAGGCCTTTCTCATATATTTCTAGCTACATCCACACCCCAAATGTTGATTCTTGATAGATGTCGTCTTCACTCATGTTACCAGGTTCGCGGAAAAGCAGCATACAGGCCCTTTGTTTTTGAAAGAAAGGAAACATATTTTTGCGCCAGTTGAGATGAAAAAGACGTCTTTGACCTATTCAACTATTGTGGTCTTGGAAAGGCATGAGTGGACATGAAGGACATGATCCATCAACATCCCACTTCATTTAATATCTGATCCACCTGATCACCCTGTACAATGCTTCCCAATCATCTACATCCGTAAATAGTTCACATCACCCCCAAGATACTTTTGCACACTTGTACAAATTCCCCTTTCTCTCCGATATAATTGTGAAGTCCATTTGGCCGTATATTAATATCTGGTTGAATACTGATACGACAGCATCTTGAGTTGAAGAATCGTCAAATTCGATATCCACAAAGGACCTGTATCGAAGTTATAAGTGTGATTTGAAACTGACATGTCAGGTAAGAGTCATCTTTCATTCATACTTACCAAATAATTTCAAACATGTATATTGCAGTAAAAATCAAAAGCTTCGAATCCCTTTTAGACCAGTGGAAACAACAAGCCGTTGAGACATCGACCGAAACTCTGAGAACACTTCTGCTATAAAAAACATGTGTCGGAAAAATGGCCAAAACGTCGTACATACGCACGATGTTGCATCCACAGTCACGAAATATAGTTTTGGATTTTAACTTCTTCTTGTTTTTGGATCCCGTTTCGTATAGTATATACATTTGGCTTTCATTTGAAACCGTAGTGGCTGACTATTCTAATAAGGATAACCGTTAGAAGAGAATCGCGAGAGCTTGCATAAGTTCCTTTGCAGGCTTGCATAACACAGGTACTGCTCGGTATGGAAATTATGGAGGATGCACTCAAGGAATCGTTCCATTTTTAACACAACCCTACCAAAAAATTCATGTATTGAAGGATTTATCAGAGGACGACGTTAAATAAAAACCTAAGCGAATGCAAGCATCCATTTCGCTTTGGCTTTCACAAGCACATGATACGCCCCAATCGCAATGCACGACGCATTCAATGATCTGCATACCGGAAAAATACTTCAAACGGCAGCCGGTCGAGGGTTTCAATTGCATTCCGAGATCAGTGGTGCTCGGATGGCGCGAGATTAGATTAATGGTGGTTGCAGCATTCATTTTCAAACAAGTCAGCTATTTTTGCTGGGTCACCGAAATTGTGTGTGATCTAATCTAGCCTAGTTGGCATTTTGGTTCCTTGAAAGCCCTTGAGACTAGGTAGCATCGTTGTGATCCCATCAAACTGATAAGGCAACCTTCACTTTCAAGATCAGCCTTTAAAGACACGGTTGACGATAAGAATGGTTACTCAATTCTTTTCTCAGAAATACTCAGTGGCCATCAAGGGTGATAGAAACGACCTTCTCGCGCCCAAAAACTCCATGGTTAGGGAATAGTGGAAGCCCTGTTCTCTGCTCGCGCGGCCTTCCCGCCCCTCGATCAATGTCACATCAGACGAGGGTCGAGGCGATACAGATTGCAACTATTCATTGTAGGGCTCACACACAATCAGCTGATCGCCGAGTTATGAGACGATGTTTTCCTCCCATTCTTTTTTCCTGTTATTCTCTTGACTGCCGCGATTCCTTATATAATTTCCTCCCCCACGAGGCTGAAAAAGGTGAGCTACTTTTGCTCCTATCAGGGTTTTTCGTTTACTTATGCTTAAAGAGTTCCTTCGCTTTCATCGCACTAATTTCCATCTTATCTCCATTTTTCGCCATAATCTGGATAACCCAAAACTATCGTGAACTGCCCTTTAACTCGTTCGACAGCTTCATCGGGTATTTACCATAATCGCTTGAGAGTAACATTATCGAATACAATCCAACTTTTAACAACAGCTCTGTTACTGGATTGTTTTCTTCAACTTTTCACGAGGTCTGTATACTGGCTTTAGCCTTTTCGCCAAAACGTCAGCCTAATAAAGCTAATATATAAACCTCGTGAAGAGTTCAAGAAAACAACCCAGTAACAGAGCAATTACGCCGAGGTTCATAGAAAGCCATACGTGGAATTTTAACAGCCACCATTCGCTTCACGAAAGGGTAGTCTCCATTACGTTTGAAGCGCAAATCGCAGACACTAGCTCGCTGCGTGAAGTGTATCTCGCTCAACTTACGTGGCACCTGAACACCTAGCTCTATTACTGGTCCGAAATACTCGAACTTTTCATTAAGTATTTCCATGGATGCGTTGGTCTCAACAGTAAGTTCTTACACGGTTACATGGAGGTTGGTTTCGGGTAATGCCATCAAACACCATCATCCTTGCCTACTGGTCAGCCGTTGAAGTGAAAGTGCTGGAAAGAAAAGTTGTGAGCTAACTTTCACATGTGCTCTGTGATGAGACATTGCCAGCTTAAGTTTCACGTACATCATGGAAAACACCAGCAACTCTTTAGCCATAATAGAGAAAAAAGTGAAATGTGCAGAAACTGCTATATCCGACATGTTTAGATCGAAGCTAAAATGACTAATGGGGGTAAAATTTGATCAGTTTCCTCAAAAAAGTACAAATATATGCCTGTAATATATATTAAATGAAAAAACGTTCAGAACCGTTTTGAAAATCAACTTTCCGAACAATCCAATAAATGGCCGAATTCTATCGGTCGTAATGTAATATAAATTATGACATCAAACCCAGACTGATGACACTGACGACTAACCTATGGCCGGCCGAAAGTCTTCGGCGTTGGCACAAGCGTGGATCGTTGTTCCGACGCCCACGAACGCTCAGAGTTGACGTATTAAAGGCGCTCCAACAGGCCGGTTATGCTTCGTTATTTACATGTATCACTAATATCGCTTTCAGGGACCGTTATAGTTATTTTGATATATCCAATATGTAGACCGAAAAGTGACAAGGAACCATTCTTCTGTCAAAGTCGCGCCCAACATACACCACTAAGCAAATTTCTAAGTTGTAGACAGCCGAATAGAGCATCGCGTAGCCTTTTGCCTTTCACCTTTTGCCCATGACTCAAGGGAAAGTACATATAAAGGTGATCTTGGCATTAATCCTGGATCTACTATTGAGAACTCTGAATCCGCTTCAACGTAGCAGAACAAAATGATCTACATCTTTTGTGTGCCCTAGTTCAGCTCTTTTACTTCTTCAAAACACCAGAATCGCAAGAGCTCAAAGCACTTTTCCACATTCCCAGCTTCCCACAAGCCGTGAATGACAAGAAGGACCAAAGCCCAGGTTCAAGGGTGGATGGAACCAAAAAGCAAGGTTGTCTTTGACGTCGACAACGATCCCCAAGTACTGCATAACCCACTACTCCCTCTCGAGTGGCTTCTCGAGAGGCGGAGCGCGAGGTTAAGCTCGTGCTTAAACTCACTTGCAACTTCGCAGAGCTTGGGCACGGTACAATCAGCTCAACCCAACCCGATCTACTCTTCTCGATCAATAAGTATACTGAACCATCTTCTTTACTGTTGCATTACAAAGGGTCACCACCCACGCCTTCCGCAACCGTCCTGATTATTATCCAAGAAATGGGAAAAAACTTCATGACCCAAAAACCCGTTCTACTCATGAAGAAGCCCGATATTGGACCGTATGCATGCTACCCAGAGTGAGGGGAGGGGAAAAAACCTCGAGGTTATAAACGAAACTAACGTTTAAATGGCTTTTTTGTTTTGTCGTGAGTCAGATAAGTGACTGTGGAACAGAGAACTTGACGCTCCCAGTGTCGAGTGAGCAAAGTGAGATTGGTATCTGAAGATCGTGTGTTCCGATTAGATTGACCGGAATTCATAGAGGGTAGGTATTCATCCTAAAAAGGCACTACAAGGATTCTACGAAAAGCACTTGGAGAGTTGTGAAAACTTAGGAACAAGCATTCAATTATTGCGCATCTAACTAAAAGTGAACCTGATTAAAAGCAAAACTTCAAACCATAATGCTCCCATATCGTCGTTGAGTAAGCAAAAATATGTTGACAAATGAAGAGATCGTGTGTTTCGATTAGAGTGACCGGAAGTACGATGGTGAAGCGTTGAGAAAGAAAGTCTCTTCATCCTTCATCACGCTGAGAAAGAATTTTCGACCCAGGAATTTCATTATCGCCTGTGACCCCCTGATCATCGATTTCCTCGAGCGGGCGCCAGTAACATCTCATCCGTTCCTGTCGCTAGCCGCAGTGGTCCAGTGAATCGTCCTCGCTCGTGGGATGCGAGGCATAGCATTCCTGTTGTTCAAAGCTCTCTTGAAGAAGCCTGACCATAGCGCTTGAGGACATCCTGGTATTCTTCTGACGTTCCGAGGGATCCAGTCATTACCCGCCCTGTTCCAGTCATCACGATATCGCATAACGTGTCCAGCTCACCTGATCTTCGATTTCATGGCGTAGGGAACGGCATCCCTGATCTTTGTTCGATGACGGTGGTCGGAACTCCTACATTTGCGTGCATAGGGAAATTAAAAGCATCGTACTTCTCATAGCGCGCTGAGTAACGCTGACAGCATGTTCATCCTGCTTTAGTAGGGTCCTGGTCTCCGAAGCGTAAGTCAAAGCAGGAAGGACAGCGGTGTCGAAAAGGTGACCGCAAAGTCGGCTGTTCTCCGTCTTCTTCTCTCAACCCTCGACATTTTCAAATGCTCCCCACGCGGTGCGTTTTCTTCTGCTCAGCTCTGGAGCTAGGACGTTCATCAGGTTGACTTCCCGACATAGATACACACAGTTAGACCATTCATATTCGTTTCGTTCAGCGTAAAAGGAGCATCAGGCACGAATCCGTTTCTCGTGAACATCAACGTCGTTGAGTTCAGTCTCAAGCCGATCTCTCCACAGATGATGCCAATTTCGGCCTGCGTTTGCTCCGCCAGTAATGTTAAGGTGTTGCAAGCACGATGTCGTCTGCAAAGCGGAGGTGATGTAAATAGCGGCTGTTGACCTTCAGTCCAAAGTCTTCTCATTCCAAATGACGCAAGAAGTTCTCGAGCTCACGAAGCAGCTACGTCAGTCAGGCAAAACCTCTGATTGAAGATGGTGTGGTCTGTTTCATTATGGAACTCTCCACAAGATGACACCCATGTCGATCGCAACTGGGAGGGCTTCCTGGACTGCGAGTTACATGGATAGTGTGGGTTGTCATGAGAAACTCGGATAGCCTTTCACCCTGCTCATTCCATTCCACTCCGTGAAGTCCCGATGTGCCGGCCATTCTTCGGGGGTCAATCTTGATGTTGAAATCACCGAAGACGACTTTGAAGAAAGATCTCTAGATCATAGAACCAGCTCTTCTTCTTCGTAACTTGATGTTGGAGTGCAGACAACGAAGATTGTTAGAGCTAGTGTTGAGCCACATCTTCTTAACCGCAAACGTCCGATTCGGGTTGTCAGGCTTTCGTACGAATCCATGTTCATGGCCAAGTGCGTGTTCACGAAGACACCTACGCCGCCGACGCCTCACTGTCACATGTTCCAAGTAACAGTTCTCCGCCATTCTTAAACTGGTGACAAGAAATAAATATTAGGAGAGGCGAAGCATCATAGAATGAGGGTTGCAGTGCTGGGTGCCGATGCATTGAGGAAGGCCGTGCCTACGCATCTCCTTCACTGAAGGCTCTCTCGCTCTTACTAAAAGATAACAGCCGGTTAGAGACGAGGTTACGTAGGGCGTGCTCAGGTGGCGGAAAGGGGAGTAAATCACCTGCCAAAAGTCGTCCAAAAGCAATCGTCCACTCTGGGATAGCCTGGCTAGCATCCGGAGTTAACTCAGCCCCCACGTTAGAGCCTGCCAAGCTCTCCGTGGGTACCCGTATGCCAAAAACAGTACTATAAACGGGCCCCATCCCCTGAACCCGAAGGAGCCCTCGTTAGGCAGCGTTGGGTAGGGCCGTTCGAGAGAGGGTGCTAAGAGCTCAAGACCAGAACAGGCTGCCCAAAAGGAAAAGGTCTAAGATAGCGATCTGCACTTCCAACCCACGGATGCTTGCATCGGAAGCTTGCTTCTATAGAAAAACTGATGATGCAAGCTAGGAAGATCAAACACGACGCCACTGGAGTGACCGAGACGAGAAGGCGTCGCCCCTCCACGCTGTAGTGGAACGCTTCTGAAAGGAGTTGCGATTTTCTGATTTTAGCCCCGCCCACTCTGGTGCAAGCCTCGCCAACTTCAGTGATTTGACAACATTCCTCCTATAGCCTCTAACCACTAATTTTATGCGCCAGAACGTTTCTGAAGAGAGTTATGAGTCCTTCAAAAAGGAACTAACATTCGAACGCACGCCCTGCCCATTGTGGGCGTAGCTTCGACATGCTACGTATGTGCGGCACGCGTAAGGCCTTGCGCACTTCGTTTATTTCTTCCTGGTCTCCACGCTTCCGCTGAATCGAGTTATGATCATATGTGATAAGTACCGCCCACTGCGGGAACATTCCGCCCACCGCTAGTGAGTCTCCTTCATTTCACTTGTCGACACATCCCTCACCTCTACCAATTTTTCCCCGGCGTCTGGGCTGTTTTGAAAACTAATCCCGACATTTTGCTCAAGACACCACCCGCAGTCATGCATGGCCCGC
>UZAF01017242.1:31387-45883 GCA_900617895.1 Haemonchus placei | reverse complement strand
GTTGTATTCCTCGTCGATGTTGTCGATAACGGAATCCTCCCATTTACTCGCAAGGGAAGCGAAGTGATCCCAGTTGATGGAGGTCTTGGGGCTTCGTTTCCGAAACTTCATAGCTCTCTCCCCACGCACTGAGAAGCAGAATCTAGCGCGGAGGAGTCGATGGTCCGATCCCGTGTAGAACTTCGGAACAACAGCGACGTCGGTCAGGCAAAATCTCCGATTGAAGATGATGTGGTCTATTTCATTATGGAACTGTCCACCAGGTGACTCCCATGTCCATCTTAAATGAGAGGGCTTCTGGAACTGCGAGTTACCATGGATGGTGTGGGTCGTCATGATAAACTCGGACAGCCTTTCACCCTGCTCATTCCATTCCACTCCGTGAGTCCCGATGTGAAGCTCTTCAGCCGTTCTTCTGGGGCCGATCTTGGCGTTAAAATCACCGACGATGACCTTGAAGAAAGTGTGGTCTTCTCTGTAGAGCCTCTCCAGATCCATATAAAACGCTTCCAACTCCTCTTCTTCGTAGCTCGATGTTGGTGCGTAAGCAACGAAGATGGTTAGAGCTGGGATTGAGCCGCATCTTCTCAATCGCAAACGTCCGATTCGGGTTGTTAAGCTTTCGTACGAATCGATGTTCATGGCCAAGTGCGTATTGACGAGGACACCTACGCCGCCGACGCCTCTACTGTCGCATGTTCCAAGGAACAGTTCTTCTCCAGTCTCAAATACAGCGTGCAGCGGGCGATGCCTTCTCGTCTCGGTCAGTCCGATGACGTCGTACTTGATCTTCCTAGCTTGCATCATCAGGTCTTCTATACACGCTTCCGATGCAAGCGTCCGTGCGTTGAAAGTACAGATCGCCATCTTAGTCCTTCTCCTTTTGGGCAGCCTGTTTTGGCCCTGAGATTTTAGCAGCCTCTCCCGAGCGGTCCTACCCAACGCTGCCGTATATGAATATAATAATATAATATAATATATTTGAATAATATATATACAAGTACCATTCAAATATATATATAATATAATATATTTGAATGGTACTTGTATATGCCGCTGGCCATATACAAGTACCATTCAAACGGTATTCCGATCTTGAATGGAAGTAAGTTGGGAAGGCGTATGCCAAAATGGAATTGATCACCAACGAGAGAAATTCGGCTCCTTGAAGTTCGAATCGTGGTTAACTCTTAGCTCCCATAACTTGGGAAGACTGTGGATCGATCAAAAATGAACATAAAAACAAGGCATGGCGAAGTAATTTAGAATTTTAGAACAAATTCCACGAAAATACTGCGACCCAACTCCCTTACAGTAACCTGATGGTAGCTTTCTCTGATTATTGACCGCATTCCTCCGCTCTCCACACAATTCAAATTAGACCCTTAGTGGTTTTTTTACGACTGACAAGCTGCTTTGGCATTCCATCTCGCTTTGTAAACACAATTGAAGCCCCATGGGATAGCGCGAAATCCGACATGACGAATGCCAAAATGAATTCTTTGCTTGGTCGCCAGAGCTGCAGCTGTCACTCAGGCCATTCAAGTGTCTCTCCAGGGAATAGCATACAAAAACGTCACTGTTGTGGATTCTGTCACACTTTTTATGGCCCTTTTGGAGAGAACGTCTGGATGTTCTTGTTCTTCTTCGCGTTTTTACTTTTCTGAAATCCAAAATCGCTGAAAGACAAGCAGCAATATTCATTCCATAGAAACATAGACGCACATTCATACGATAAGGCTCAAGTGAAAGAATAGAAATAAGTTAGCAGATGCAGCATGGAATCTTCAGTGAAAGGAACGCCAAAGATAGCGGATCCTGCTGAAATCATGGCGGCAGAAGTTCATCGATGTCTGATGGCAGACAAGCTCTGCGTGGAAGTGGCATACATAAAAAACGAAAGCAACTCCGAAGCGAATCAAATTAAAACTATTCAGGAAAAAGCCCTAGACTTATCATACTATTAACCAAGGTATTGAACGAATCACTGGTAGTGAACCCGTAGCTGTTGTAGAGCAATGGAAATGTCCGGCTGCACGATAATTACCACGAAACTGGCTTCAGTACAGTGTTTTCAGGGAAGAGGAACGAGATTTCTTGAGACGTTCTCTTCATTCTCTAGAATGCGATTCCATTCGTGTCCATCTTGATCCGGTGGCGGCGCAGCGCAACATTCATAAGGCGGAGGAGCTGAAATGTATATGTAAGATTGGAAGGCTTTTAAGGAGGGATGAATAACCTTCACTGCAATTCGCAAGCGATCGTGGACAAGCTGTGAACATACATTTAGACATGCCTTTACTAGACATGCCAACCTAAGAAGTAAGAAGGGTGTACTGGTGCGCCGCCATTCAGGAATGTTTAGGGTTTTTCATCTTTCCACCTCTCCTTCCCTGATTTCTCCTTTCGTGCTGATTTTTATTCACACAGTAAGAGACCTGCTTAGAATGAAAAGTTGACCTTAAACTCATTTAGGCCTTCACGTTAATAAAGACCCATAGAGACGAAAACGAGTTTAAGGGTACATTTCACGATAACTTTGAAGTGCTCTTTTCAAGTCAAAGAATGGATGTACTGGTTGGGAATAGTGCATAGGTGGTGAAGGGAGCGACAAAATTTGCCGATTTTGTGACAATAAGGCTCCTCAATGGTAGTGGAAATAGAGGTTGTACGAGATTACCATGACGAAAATCACATAGAAGGGGTATTTGGACAGGATTTCAGTTGTTGCAATTGCACAAAGAGCTTTCACTACATTAAGCCAAAACTGTCCAGAATTGCCTATCACTGTCATTATGGGTCATGGCGAATTCTTGGGACCTCCCACTGAGTTCCCTCGTGAAAGATGCAGCCTCTACAATGTCGTGGAGGTTCGTCCGCGCATATACAGCGCATATACACGGGACAATCTTTGAGCCTTAATAAAGCGCTATCTAAGCTGTTTTTCGACCTGACAGCGCCACGTATGGCATGCAAAGAGGCCACAGACTTATCCCAGCTGGACATCTCATGAGCCTCCTTTTAATCCCAAATGTATTTCACCAGATAGCTCCGTTCATGAAGAGTTACCCATGCAATCGATCAGATCTTTCGAAGTTGTAGATGCATCATTAATCACAAGACAAAACAATCTTCAATCGCCCCGCAGAAAGTCTCCGAACAAAAGACAACTACAGTAGGTGGATCTGGGCGAAAAAAGAGCAAAGAAGAGACCAGCGCTCAATTAAATGCAGTTCAAGCGAATTTCGCGTGACTGATTCTCAGCCGCCGGCGGAATTCGATTTGAAACTTTTGCACTGTGAATGTGCAAGTGTGGCTGTGTGTAGATTGGAGAATTCGATGACGGCGCCATCGTCCGGTAATCCAATAATCCCGGCCAGACTGCCGAAGCTGCGATAAGACAGAAACGAGGGGTGAAGCGCCGACGCGGTAACGGTGTTGAGAAAAGAGCTTGAAATTCCATTACTTGCTCGGCACTGATAGCTAAATGTGTCCCCATGAGAGTTCTCGTTGAGCATCTAGAGCATTGCACTGTTCGTAATTCATTTTCGTCCCCAGAGACACTCCCACACTTTACTAGCAGACCGTGAACTAGTTTGTTGAGAAATGCTGAGTGTTCTCGAGGATTTTTCGGTAGTACTAGTTCGGTGTCATGCCCTTTTCGGGTAGCCGCGAAATAAGAGCCACTAAGCTTCCCGGACTGCACAACATTTTAGTAACAGAAGGTTCAGCTTCACTGTAGCTTGCCATAGGAACCAACCATTTTCATAATTCGAATCGGGGGTAGACGAACTGTTCACATCTCAAAAATCAAACCTTCGTCTGCAGAGGGGGTGTTGAAGTGAAAGGGCTCAACAGTGACCTACACTTGTTTCTATGTCTTCATATCATACAATTGCACTCCTCAATGGTAGCGAACTCATGGCATATCCTATACGCGTTTCGCCTTTTTGGCTATTGAAAATAACAGTCAATGGTGTTTCCTTCCCATTTGCATCTTTTATAATGTTTTACCCATCGTAGTCCAGAGCATTTTACCCAAGGCCAACAATCGTTTCTTTGAACTCTCTCGCCCTCAGATTCCAGTGAAAAGTATTTGAAACAAAGTGAAGGCGTGGCTAGAGGCCTCTAGGGACATGTTTGTTAGCTCAGCACAGCGCTCTTAAGTAATTCGTGCTGCCCAGCAAGAGCCTAGGCCGATCGGCTGTTGTAACAAATAAAAATGCTTCCATAGCATGCGAATTCTCGCGCTGAAAAGCAGAGAAACAACCGAATCGGGCGGTTAGGGCTTGAGCCTTCACGTAGTGAACTGGGAGGAGGGGGGCAAGGAAGAATGAGGGAAGCAGAGTGTAGGCATAGAAAAAGGAGAAACTCACCCTCGTATCCCTTAGGAGGTATCGTGTCCACCGGCCGGTACATTGTCGCCGCTTGCACTGAGTGGGAAAGCACTGAAATCTTCGAAAATATCAACCGGTTAGCGCACCGTCTCGCTTCCAAACTACTTACTGGACCGATCTTGATAGAGAGGGCATTTTCGTACCCGCTTGCACACTAGTGACGTGACTGTGAGCGTCAGCCCGAAGGCGATCAACGTGCCGATGATGATCACCGCAAGGTATCTGAAAGTTCGAAAGAGTCTGCATAAAACGAAAGAGTCCTCATTAGTAAAGATTTAAATTTGTGAGCTACGTGGGAAGTGACCGATGGTTTCTCGACGACAAGCATTCTAATCCGCTGAAATTCAGTGCCTCTTCGTGGCTGCTTCTTGAGCCACCTGCCCTGAGGCATTATTTCAACTCTGTGACTTCTCCTACGCGCAATTTCTCGCTTCCCTCGTTTCCGTTCTGCTTCACATGTCAAAGTCGAATTAAGACAAGCAGGCCAAATATGGGCGATTTGGTAGAACGACACACGCCATGATTGAATTTCTCGATTCCCCTAAGTGGTTTCCGTCAGTTAAATGACAACCTTGCTCGAAGCGGGTGGAGTGCAAAAAATAATCTAACGTTAGAAATGATTAGGGCAAATTAATTAGCGGGAGCTGGACTTCCAAAGGTATGAGATTTAGGAGTGAGGACGCCTAAGAGTGGATGCACCCCCTTGGCACCCTCTTGGCCACCTTGGCGTACTATTCAGCTGAACGTGATCGGAGTGGAGCGAATCCGTGACTTTTGCTCACCTTCCCATCGAAGAATGCCGTGGCTGAAAACTGAATCATTTCGAAGAGAGAGTGCAGAACAGATGGCTATAAAGCTCGCGTTCTCCGTAGTCCGCATGATGTTTCCCTCTTCTTTCTGACCATATGCAAGCGGCCAGTGCAAAAGCACCATGAGTTACGACCATCGTAAAATGTAACGTGCATAAGTGCTTTATGATATTCGTGACGCACGAAGGTGATTGTTTAAAGGCAGTTCACGGTAAAAATGGCTCTAAAATATGCTCTAGGACGAATCTGCCTCTGAACGATACATGGCATTTTCAAATCTTAAAACGATCTTGATAGGTAGTCATGGGAGCTCAAAGTTTGTGTCAGTTGTATGCCACACCCAGAAGCGGACGAGTTCACCGGCGTTGTGGAAAGTGCCACCGAAATACAATGTTAAGCATTGATCTGATTAGAACACAAGAAAGATCAAACTCATCCATATGCAGGGTCGTCGTTGTCAATAGAACGATGAAATTCAAGCGACAAGTGACAATCGTAGAAGCAAGTGAAGGACGTTCTGTCAATCCATGGATTACTTCTGCTATTTCGGTTACATTTCGAAAGAGTTCGTGTGATCGGCAAAAGGCTTACGTTTAATCTCTTCGAGCTCTCGGCACAAACTCCCTGCTCCAGTCCGCGGAAGAGTAATATTGTTAATTCAGCACTCCTTCTTTTATAGAACGTATTCCAAAGGCAGGAATTACTCGATGAATAAAAATGCAAATTTATATGGCTCTGGGCTATATGCTCATTCCAGGAGTTGTCCGGACTTCCCGAGAGCAAAGTTTGCACTAAAAAATGGACACTATCCCAAAGAGGTTTCTGCTTTTCATGGGGAAGGATGAGAAGATATGAAAGCAGTCCAAAAGGCGACAGAACCACTTTCGGGAACGAATTCTCCCATTAAGGAAATTGACAGTAATTAAGTCTGTGGATGGTGAAAGGAAATGCCTTTGCTTTCTAGACATCCAGTATCCCTTCAGGAGAAGCGCCCACTTGCGATTTCGATTCTATTCAAGCCACCTCATACCCTCAGAATAGGTATATTGACCGGAATATGTGTAAAACAACATCTCTTTCAGCAATGTTTTGCATCTATCTCATCTTCTTATGAACCGGGTGCCTATTCTTCAGCTGCTACGGCTTGAATGAATAACAGACCGTCATAAATCAGGAATGATGGATCAGTTTTGAGCACTTGTTCCTCTTTAAAACAACCCATAAAATTTCTTGTTCTTCAGGTATAAGTAACAGGTGGGAATGGGAGTTTGGATCGGCTGAAGCTGGACTGGCACGAAGGCCTTCAGGAATGTATACAAAAGTGGTTTATACGAAGCTCTCCCGCTGCTGCTTGACGGAAATTTGAAGCTTGCCCGAGTGATTGTAGCTTGCTACTGCCCAGTACTACTTGTTATCGGCTTTCGTCAGCGCGCTCAAGCGAGTTTTGTCGTCGTGTAGAACAAAAGGCGTAAAGCAAACAGAGTGTCTTGTTATGAAGCGTTTTTTCTGCGGCATTATTGTCTTCACGAGAACAGAGAAGATTTCGTTAGGCGAACTACTGGACTGAGACATGGGAACGATGGACAGGGAGAACGTTCAGGGCTATTTTCATTAGCAGTTACTACTCTTCGACCGATGAGTAATCCGCCCTTTGTGCTGTGCAGCAAGCACTTAAGCTTCTGAATCTCCCAGAACAAAGGAGCTGCCCCAGTTGCGAGGAGGGAAATGCTACAATCCATAGAAAGGGCTCTGTAACAGCTGTACAATTGTACAGAGCAAGATAGGAAGATGAGCAAAAATCAAGGAAGGAGAAGGATCAAGCTTCTATGCGAACTGATCATTGATCTGGTTAGGCCAAGCTTTACATTCTCATGAAGTTGAGACAAGGACCCTTCTCACTGCAGCCATTTCATCCTCTTAACACAATCTGACCACAACTTGGGAGAATTCCAAATTAAAGCGAATCGAAAAAGTAATGAAAGCGCTGTAGTAGAACTCTGCTCTTATTATCTCTCGAATATAGCAATTATGACTGGTAAATAGCACAGGCTACAGAGGGTAGCAATAAAGTTGTGCTGGGTGCCCAGAGCGGGAAGAAGTTTTTCAGCAACCTCTAACTTGTACTTGCTTCTGCCACTTTTTGGTTTGGAAAGGAAGAAAGCACTAATTATCAATTACTGGACTAGAACTATCTGCTACACTAGGTAACTGAGTCGTTATTGATTATACCATTTAAAAATGGCCCAACTCTATTTTCGAAACCTTTTTTCAAACTAGGGGACCCTGAATGAATACCATATCCGTCATAGATCATGGGAGACAAATCAGTTGTGAGCATTTGCTCCTCTTTTGATTATCCCATGAAGTTTCTCGTTCTCTTAGATATAAAGAAGATGTGGGGACTGAGGGAGGGCTTGTGTGGTAATGTAATAAGGGATTGAACAAGGAAGAGCAGAGTCCTGACTCAACTCTCCGTCTTCCAGCACGCAGATCCCGACAAAATTTAATAGACTGCGACTGACCATACACCCTGTTCCCTATGATCTCCAAGAATCTCTGGAGAGTCGAATTTTGTTCGAGTAACCTAACCGTATCGACAAAGGTGAAGTACTTTTTGAGTTTCAACTGACTGACTAAGTGAAACCCATAAGTCTGAAGTGTTATCACCTGCTAACCATTTGCCCTGGAGGAGGCATGGGGGAGCCTAGGAGGTAAGTCTTCATTCGAATCCTTTTGATGGAGTTATTGCTTGATCTTAGCGAGGGACCACGCAATCTTTAGTTGAGTAAACATTGCTCTGCTCATCCTGCAGCTACAGAAATCTCGTGTCCCCGTGCTATTCATAATCTGTAGCAAATTGTTCTGTCCGTCCGTAGGAAAATAGGCAATTATGTATGTGCAACGGCAAATAGACAAAAATGCCTTAAGCGGAAGCCATCCATCATTCGTCACAGCACCCGACAGAATGTTCAGTACAGCTTCTTCTTAAGCAACGGTAATTTTGCCTCCACAATTTTTTACATCGAGCCATACCTCTGAGCTTTATCAGCTAGAAAGATGGATAGCGCATTCGTGAAGAAGAGGAAAGTGAGGAATCAAAAGTAGATTCGAAGTAACATCGAAATTTGTTAGAACCATGTGAGTTGGTATATGCGGGGATCTTCGCCAAGGCACCACAGTGCAAACAAAATCGGAAATCCACCTGCTCAGCCCCTGTTGAGTGATGTTTCCTCCGGATGGAACACCTCAACCGAAATGAGTCAATTTTTAACGACTGCATCCCACTTCATGGTGTAATTAAGACGTTCATTGGACGTCCTCTCTTCCTTTCTCGGTCTCTTCAACTCATCAGTTATTAAACGAGTGCATTTGCACTACACAAAGAATGAAACTGAAACAGTCCATGCTTGATTGAGTTCCCTCTCGTACTCGTTCGTCCCCCAACTGGAGCAACAACAATGCATTGGGATCAACTAATGCCGGAGTTGTTTATGGAACCGGCCGATCAGATCGAACAACAGGAAACGAAGCTTTAGCGGAGCATTTTGCCAGTAACAATCGTGTAATAGTTGCTGGTTCTGCAAATCTACACCAAATAGCGCCGCCGTTCGCCGTCTTTCTACTTTCTACTCGACACTAATGGTTTAGGCTTGTCGCAATTAGCAATGTTTTGAAACCTCATCACAGACATCCCAACAGATATCATGAGCCATGAATATTGTTTGTTATGAAAACAGAGTAGTAACAAGCTAATGGATACGTGTTGCTCCAATCCGCGCCATATACACAGCATCGAACCTAATTCAGTTGATAATATACGATAACAGGGATCGGAAGCTAATCAGAGAGGTTTGGTGTCGCCATCAAGACGAAAACTCGCCACTGCGGCATCAATCCTCCTCTCAGCAGCACATCGATTCAAATCTCAGCTGATAGAGCGATGTTGCAAGGGAAGGGAAGCTGGTCGGAAGCAGGATTCACCTACTGTCGGTCATTTCTCACGTTCACGACTTCAATGGCGAAGGACAGGACTGCATGCATTATCATGCAAATTGCAGCCGACTGCTGGGGGGCAATCGGAAGGCAAGGGCGGAGAAAGAGAGAGTTGTCTTCAAATAGCTGGTTCCTAATTAATAGGCAAGGCTCTGATGGTGTCTGCAGCGTCATTGTGGGGCTTTTTAGAAACGCATGGACTACGAAAACAAAGTTAGAGAGGCTTTAAATCGTAGAGACATCAATCCACTCACTGTTTAATGAAGTTGTGAAGTTCCGCGGTGGCAAGCTCTTGGCGCTCTCTCTCGAAATCTGCCAGAGAGCAACAATAAATGCTATGTTTTTCTTTGTAAATACCGGTAGCGGGGGGTAATTTCGATGTGCAACAATAGATGAATGTCGGATCGGCCTTGAAATCGGGGCAGGTTTTGTTGCGTATGGTTACACCTAAACTCGTTCGAATGATGTGCTGCACGACAGAATAAAGTGCGAATGGACTGACCTGAAATCGACGGGATCGGACAGATGAGTGCCCATGTAGATCTGACCAAATACAGGCTAAACGCAGATAGGGTGGTGAATTGGGATGAGGAACACATGGGATGGGGGACTCACAGCTGCGGCGGTCACGGAGGCGGCACAGAGGCACAAAATACTGGCGTTTACTCCGCCCACGTGACAGCGCTAAAGTTACCGCAGCACTATGACGTCGCCCTGAATTGAATTCAAATTGAAAGTTACAAATTCTGGCAGGGTACGACTCCTTTGCTGTCCTTTTCACGGCCCATCAAAAAGCCCTTCTTTTCGTGAATACGCCTCGACGTCCCATGAGTTATGATGGGTGTAACACACATGCAGTAACAGCTGCTCTACATGCAGACAAAGCAGAGCAAGGCTGTATGTTCGACAATGATCCGAGATTCATCACTGACTCATGAGAATATTCGCTGAGAAGCGGGGACCGCTTTGAAGAAAGAGAGCTCCGTCTTTCATCTTTCTTGCTCAGGAACTGTTCATTGTGAAGATTGGCCTGTATGTTGCAAAAGATGACGTTTCTGAATACGGCTGCGATTCGGTGGCTGGTCTGAGGAAAACAGAGCAGAAGTGTAGAGGAAAGGAAAAAAGAGAGGAAGCTTCTGATATGAATATGAGTAAAATCTGAAAAAGTTGAAACCCCCTACATGATGGTAGCGAGCAAATGTTATTTTGATTTCCGTGTGTTCCTCACTCCTTTGTCCGAATCCTGGCATCACTATTAATCTGGTTACTGTTTGCGAGACATCGGAAAACTAATGGGCCTTGAAATGCCTCGCAACAGAGGTGGTTTCTAATGGTTGTAAGTGGCAACAGCTTTCAAAACCTTCAGTTTCAAGTTGGATTGGCACCATTCCAACAACTGATAACCCGTTTCACCTTACCATCAGCGAATCTGGATTCTCTCAGGTTCTAGCGCACCTGGACTTTCTTAGGTTCAGTGCTGAAAGCTGCGTTTGAATTCCACAGACAAACATCGGTCATCCTCATTCTGGTTGATCACGAAAAACGTCGTTCACATTTTTCTTTCCTTCGAATGGAAACTGATATAGGGAGATGGGATTGTATTTGGTTTGCATGTGGTTGGTGGCAATTTCATTTCAATGAGGGTACTATGACACGAAATCTTGCTCTATTTGTTGACATTCCACTCCGAGTCGATTCACTCGCCAAGCAACCACTGATGAAGATGACCAGTTGAACGGAAACGAACGTCTTCCTCCGCGTCATGGCTAGTCCATGAATTCAGCAGTCTGCGATCGCCAAGCTTTCGTCTATACACGACTACTGGATTGTTTCATTTGGGAGAATGCATTCGATGCAGGTGGTGCGGGGTCGTTCAATCTGGATTAATTGACACCATTCAAGTAAAGCATTGACAAGTGCCACTTACTACAGCTGAGTTAGTACCCCAAGTTGTAAACTGCAGTCCCAGTAACAAGGTAATAACATCGGAATGGTTATTTTGAAATGAACGCCTTTAAGAAAACTGATTTTCTCTTTGAGTTTCTGGTAATGAAGGCTAAGTGAGCGGACCAAATCCCAGGTTCTGGGACATTTTTGGCCATTATTCTCAGTTCATTACTTGACACCGTCTACTGCTGGCCTTGCAGAAGGACACGTCATCATTACACTGAAGTACTGTTCGATCCCAACATACTGGAATGTCTATGGGAACTGGTTTTCAGGGTTTTGTGAACGAAGAATCGGCCGCAATTTAGAAGATTCTCCCTGAAAGTTAGTACGTTTAGAAGCCGTAATGGTTCGCCCCGGTTTTTTTTTCGATGGGATTCGAGGCAGCATTTGAATAGCTCAGAGCGATTGTACACCAGTTGATCTCTTCATCAAATTCAATGGTGATATTTACAACCGAATTGCTCGATGGCTTACCTATGAGGCGCTAACTTTTGCCAGCACTATCTCATATCAGAGTGGCCGCTCTTTCCGCAGCCCCCCTTTTCCATACTAATAGTAAAAATGTGGCCTGTTTATAAAAATGTGACAGTTCAGAGAATTGTCCCCTTCTTTTGTTGAGGGCAGTGTTTTATCGTAATAGTAATACTATTCTTTCGGCGCACAAGCTTCAAGACACTTCAACTTCCAAAGTTATCTCGCCATTTGCAAAACTGCGGGAACCGTTCATGGTCGTATGTACGTAGAGCGCACCAGAATGACCCACTAGAGGTGTGAATAAAAAGCCTTCGTTGGGATGCAATATAAATGACCCAAGCTGGAAATTCATTGTCCCAATGATTCTTTTCTACGACCACCTCCTAGATCAAGTCGTCTGAAAGACGACGTGGGGACTGTTTTCCATCTTTCTACTTGTTGGCTTGAAAATACTTCGAATACTTAACTAGGAACTTTGCTGATCTCAAAGTCCGTTGACCGATAAGGAGGATAATCTTTGAAGTCCTTAAATCGAATACGAAGCTGCCATGCCGAGGAGCAACTGCACTCGTTGTAGCCCATACAACAGTCGAGAGACCTAAGTATCATCGCGGCCCAAGAAAGGTCGACGCAATTTGAATGCCTCATAAACTTAGACAGCAGATGAACTCAACTTCGTGAGCCTGTTAGTCTTGCCCTATCGTCCTTGTCTGAGAACAGTTTAAACCTGGATACTCTATGCTTATAATATTAGAAAAAGGGCAGTGGCCGGCTGCCCAGTTCAGGAGGTAAGAATTTACTTGGAGACGTTTTACTGGGAGATTTTTATTTTATTTCATTTGAATGCACGCAGCGGTGCGCTGTAACAGTACAGTGAAGTAAAACATCAACGACATAATCGAGCCAACCTTACATCGGCTGATCAACATTTGTTCAAATTAATAATAAAGTAGTTACACTCAAGATCAGGCGGATGAAACTGAATAGGCGGATGGCGCTAGGGATAACACCACTCCGAGAGAGCATGAAATATGTATATATACATATATGAAATCCGAAACCGAATTTTCGGATGTTAGGTAGTCCCTAGCCCTAACAATTCAGCTTCAGACCCGCCCTTATATATCTACCTTTAGGATTCTCTCGAAATCTTGGTGAGTATTATAGTACCACATCACGATCATTCGGTCTAAAGATCTTCACCAAACCCGTAAGATACAATATTTAGAGCAACAGTAAATTAACGTTGCAGAAGATGTGAGATAAAAGGAAAAGCAAAAAAACACAAAACAAAATAAACAAAACAGAACACAAAAGACACACATATCACTGTCTTCCCTCTGAGTCGATCGATGTACATTTCTGGAAGGTGGGGATTACTGCAAAAAAGCTGATAGTTATCGAAATTCTCAGAAGTCCGGGATGCCAAGTAGTAACAAAAGATCCATTTCTCTCAACTTTCTCTTGAAAACACCAACACTTTGAGCTTCTTGGATCTCAGCAGGTAGTAGCTGAAGCCACTTCGCACCACGAAAGAAAAAGACCAGCAAATCCTGCTGCACTGTTTCTTGGCTTCTTTAGGAGAGGACATTCCAGTACGTCCCAGGCAAGGCCTAAACACCCAGTCCTTGATCGGCTTGAGCTTTAGTTGGTCCAGGAGAAGTTTCAAGCCGAAGACAATGTCATTGAAAAACCGTCTATAGAGAAGTGTCTTCAGCTTAAGCCTCTGTAGACGTTCTCTGTAATCAGGCATGCTTGCAGAGTACGTAGTACTCGGGTAACATCTGTTCATCAATACTTTTGTGAAGGATTGCCGAACTTTCTCTATTTTCTCTTGAAGGTTTCTAGTTTGCGGGTTCCAGATCTGTGACCCATACTCTAATATCGGAAGAACATAACATCGATAAAGTTTCAGAAACAAAGAGACGCTATTTTTATGAATGTTTCTGAAAATTCTAAAAAGGACTCTGAATGCTTTTTGCACATTAATATTGATGTGGCGCTCGAAACTCCGATCTGAGCTGACGTGGAACTCAAGATCTTTGGCGTTGAGCCCTTCACACCAGTCGCAAGCAAGGGCGAATTTATTGTTCATCAATCTCCATGTGTTTAATATCAAATAATAAACTTTCGAAAAAAGTTGTCACGTATGTCTCAGAACTTATGCACCAACATGCTGCGAGAACGATGTTGGGCCCATGATGAGTGCACTTTTGGATTTCAGCTTGTTCCCCACTCACGCCAGTTCCCCTAATTAAGCCCAGTTTATGGGAAATTCAAATGTCAGTTACAGTGTCGTCCCGATAATTATTAAAAATGCACTTCCTTACTTTGAACGAAATTGTACGGATGACTTCGAACTCCAAAGCCCATTTGAAGGGTCCTGGCTGGAGCCCTCAAAGTAGAAGCGGATGTATTATTTGTGGTGTAAAGTTATAATAAAATCAGGTGGCGATTTGGCATTCAAGCATTTAGCGCATCATCCCCATCCCCTCCTAACTGTAGAATTAATTATCCATTAGGCAATTTGGACGCGAAATCAAATGCACGTTGGATAGCGAAAAACCTTGGAGACACATCGAATATTCGACATTCTTACATTCCTGCTTTCTTAGACCAGCAACTAATGGGGGCGCTGGATGATTTAACACGCCCGTGCAGTCACGAAAACTGTCTACAGCCACTACTGGAAGAATAGCCAAAGGTGATGTAGTACTTCGTTCCAATGAATCAGGAAGTTCAGAGAAGCTTTTAGCAAATTCGTTCATGAATCGACCCTTCGACTTCTGATTTTGAGACTGCTGAAATAGGACTGTTCTTCGTGGAAATCTGCTTAAGACCTCATGAGCCAGAACGAACAAAAACACTTCAAG
>UZAF01017242.1:14706-30082 GCA_900617895.1 Haemonchus placei | reverse complement strand
TCACCTGTATCACCTGTCGTCCCGTTGATCATCGAAATCCTCGAGCGGGCGCCAGTAACGTCTCCATTCGTCCCTGTCACGAGCCAAAGTGGTCCAGTGAACCGTTCTCGCTTCAGGGACANAGGCAGGTAGACGTGGCTGTCGAAGAGATCCGAGTAGAAGTCGTAGATGACCTTCTCCATTGCCCTCCGGGAAGCAGTAATGGTTCCGTCAGGACGACGAAGGGAGGTCATCTTGGTCTTGTAATTGGCGAAGCTCCGTCGGGCTTTGCGAATGCTCTTTCCGGCCTCGGCGGCTTCGTCCATGACTGCTGCTCTTCTCTCTTTCAGATCTTCTTTTATCGCTTCTCTGCATAGCTTCGCAAGTTCGGACGTTTGTTGATAATTGCCTGTAGCTCGCGCAATTCCACGCTGGCGTATCAGCTCGAGAGTCTTCGAAGAGAGTCGTCTCTTGGCTACTTGTAGACTCTCTGCTTTCGTAGCACTATCGTGAAGATGCTCGACGAGCCGGTTGTATTCCTCGTCGATGTTGTCGATAACGGAATCCTCCCATTTACTCGCAAGGGAAGCGAAGTGATCCCAGTTGATGGAGGTCTTGGGGCTTCGTTTCCGAAACTTCATAGCTCTCTCCCCACGCACTGAGAAGCAGAATCTAGCGCGGAGGAGTCGATGGTCTGATCCCGTGTAGAACTTCGGAACAACAGCGACGTCGGTCAGGCAAAATCTCCGATTGAAGATGATGTGGTCTATTTCATTATGGAACTGTCCACCAGGTGATTCCCATGTCCATCTTAAATGAGAGGGCTTCTGGAACTGCGAGTTACCATGGATGGTGTGGGTCGTCATGATAAACTCGGACAGCCTTTCACCCTGCTCATTCCATTCCACTCCGTGAGTCCCGATGTGAAGCTCTTCAGCCGTTCTTCTGGGGCCGATCTTGGCGTTAAAATCACCGACGATGACCTTGAAGAAAGTGTGGTCTTCTCTGTAGAGCCTCTCTAGATCCATATAAAACGCTTCCAACTCCTCTTCTTCGTAGCTCGATGTTGGTGCGTAAGCAACGAAGATGGTTAGAGCTGGGATTGAACCGCATCTTCTCAATCGCAAACGTCCGATTCGGGTTGTTAAGCTTTCGTACGAATCAGAACTTTAGACTCTGAAATTTCTTTTGTTAATTATAGTCATATAGATGGCTTACTGATGCATGATCGTCAAAATTATTCATAAATCACATTGTGGTACAAAGGCGGAGGTGATGTAGCGGTAAGTGGCGAACTAACACACACGCTTGGACATCGATTCAAAGCGCGGATGATAGCCGTAAAGCCAACAAAGCCCTTCATCCCTCCGGGGTCGGTTGATTGGTACCAGACTCTTCTGGGAGGGTGAAAGAAGCGCTCCCTGCCGTGGAGCATCGTGGTTCTCATCACTGTCCATTGACCCTTCCTTTAAGCATCGTGGAGCACCGTCGGTTGCACAATATTCAGTGAACTCCCTCAAATTTATCAACTCACTTGAGCCCTTACATTACCCATTTTCCAGGTACGAAAGGTCTGTAGCTTTTCGATGGCCCTCACAAAACCGCTTACGATTCAGTTCATACACTCCTCGGAGCTGCCGAAGTGATGTCACCAATGTAGAGGATGGTCACAGTGGGTTTCCATAAGTTCTTTTGTGATGACACGTATCGTAAGCGAGACGGGTCCAAAGCTGATCATTTTTGAAAGGCACCCAAACCGTCTATTGCTTTGTTTAGCGACGAGGGTTGCTTATGAACGCCCTAGACCTATCGTATATTTCTTTGAGCAGGGAGATCAGGTGTCCCGTAACGTTCCGCTCTCATGGCGCTCCCCCAGGACTGGTCGCTGGAGGCGATCGAAAGCTTTTCGATATCAAAAAAAGGCCAGGTAGTAGGGTCCACCCTTCTCTTGATAATTCTATATCACTCATCTGCGCATGAAGATGGAATCCGTTAGAGAACTTTGGGACAGTGACTAGAATTTCCCGTCGTGTAAGGTGGACAGGAGGACAGAACCTTTTCTAGAAGAGTGTGATATCAATGGCAATATCGCGAGGTACTACGCACTCAACCAAATCTCCCATCCCTTCGAGGTATCAGGCGCTTAGAAGTTCTTGTACATCAGCTGGAAACCACAAGTCTTTGCATAGGCAATACCCAAATTCAAGACGCCCCTACGATTCTGAGTGGAAGTCAGAAGTGGGAGCACATCCTGAAGAAGGGATCGATTGATGCCCCAAGACTTTAATCTCCCGAACCCTAATCAATATCGGTCTATCTCATAATTTCTGCTCTCCTTTTCTTTCACATTCGACCAACAGAAAAAAATGATCGTTTGCTTCAGATGATTTATCATTTTTAGGCTCTCCGAAAGGTCGAGTACCGCTTTAATGCGATAATGAGTAGCCAAGTGTGAAGCATGCAATGTACCTGTCATGAGCAGATAAAGTATGGTATAGGTTGTCAGGAGAGCATCCAAAATCGCCTTCTCGTCGTGCAAGTATGTGGACATGGACGTGCTGCAAACCTCAGCTCAATTAGTTTTTACTGAACATAGTGATTTTTGAGTCGATGAGCAAATGAACCCTTGCAATTTCATCTCGATTCTGAGCGCTAGAATGATGTCTCCCTTGAAAAGTTGGGCTTTCTTAAGGTTTCTAAACGCCCTTATTCTCGTTGAGCTATCATCCCGCCGAAAATAAGTCGCCCTACTTGTGACCGTTTGATGGCTGAGCCGTTTAACGATGGAGACTGATTCAAAGGTGAAGATTTATGAAGACTGCTTAGGGCCGACCATTGCTATCGGGTGACCTAGCTCTCGTAAGATGGCAAGGATTGGCGCGTAGCGTTCTCCGTACTTTTTTTTTGAAGACTGTGAGCCTCTCCTTCCAAGTCTATCAACTTTGGCCATAATTTTTATCTAATGGCCTGCTGCTGGGCACTTTGCTCAGGAACTAATAGCGTTAGTAATTATTCTCGAAAGCTATCAAAACAATCTATCTCGGACGAGGGTGATAAAGCGAACAAGCTAATGGGAAGCAGAGCTGCTGTACACCTCAATATCCGGGGACCATTTTAATTAGTGTGATGTGCTTCTCGATGACTTTGCTTTTCCACCTTTCACGAGATGCTTATTCAAATACGTTACAGTTGGGAAAAAAGTACTCGCTCAATACTGCTCATGCTCAGTCATGGAAAGCTGTCGTTTCACACCTTTCATGCTCAGCAGAAGGACATTTTCATTAACAGATGCATGTAGGCTGGTAATGAACGTGGGGGAGAATCTTTCACAGAACATTAGCAAGAATAGGAGAATGCGAGAAGCTCAGAAACGGATTTCAGAAAGCATAAGAATTCATTTAAGCCACACAACAAGACATGCTTTTCACTCAACAACTCCTCAACCCTTGAGATGACCCCATGTTCTGGACACTCACTGTGTGCATTTCCTGAGATTACCCGAGCCGCCCATTAAACTAACACTAGTGCTAATGTTTGCTTAAAGGCACAGTTCATGATAAAAATAGTTCTTGAGTTCCCCAACCAGGAATTCCCAGTGGCTTCTAAGGGTAACAGAAAGGATGCTGTCGAGTCCCAAATCCCAACAGCTAGGGCCTAGTAGGTGCCCCGTTACCGGATCACCCGCGCTTCCCGATCGATGTCACGTCAGACGAGTGTCGAGGCGATAGAGATTGCAATATTCGTTCAAGGACCCACACACAATCAGCTGATCGCTGAGTGATGAGGCGATGTTTTCCTTCCATTCTTTGAATTTCTGTTGTTCTTTTTGCTGCTGCGATCCTTATTCTAATTTTCTACCACAAGAGGCTAACAAAGGTGGGCGATTTTGCCGTTAGCAGGGATTTTCTTGCTATCTTATGCTCATGAGTGAATGGATTTTTGCTTAGCTATCCATATCAGGATCCACACGTACGAAATGAAACACACTGTATAGCTTGTCCGGCCCATTTCTCTGGTCTCATTCTCGTCCAGCCCCTAATTAACTATTTTCTAAAGCCTTTTTTTCACTTTGGAAACACCGAATCATGCAGTTCCTTCGCCTTCATCGCATTATTTCCCATCTGCTCTTCGTTTTCTCGTCATAATCTGGAATGCCCAAAGTTATCGTGAACCGTGCCTTTAAAGCACGGTGATTTTTGGGATATCCAGTGTTAGACGAAAAATGGAAGTGATAACACAGGATAGTGCAAAAGTGGGGAAGAAACGCAAAAATCGGGTATCAAAAGAAATATAAAGCTTCAAAAAATGGTAAAATTATTGGATGAACGAGAACGTTACGATTACAACTGCATGGACTGGGTATTTGAACGAGCTATCCAAATGTGAGTGTCAATGTATACAGTTGCTATAGCAAGCTGCCTGAATCCATGGCCTACGTCCTGGTGGTAATGGTGCAACCTTACAGCTTCTACAACGCTGTAACAACTTGTCCGCTTTTGGGTGTGCTCGTCAGCTACGCCGGATTCCGGGCCCATATTACGCACTGTGTAGACCGTTTTCCACCCGATAGCGGTATTTATACTATCCTCAGGGTTTGCACGGTTATTCCCAGGGGAAATTTCAGAATGCATATTTATCGTGAACTGTGCCTTTGATCAGAGCTGAGATTTCTCCGTCTCCCCAAAAGCGGCATTGGGCCTTGCTTTTGAATTGGTTAGTGGGCCATTATGAGATGACCTTTATCTAGGGGTAGGTGAGATCCTGTGATACAAGCCCGTCAACATTTGCATACTAGATTCAACAAAATCACGGAAAAAGCAATTCACGACCATAGAGGTTTTGAAACCAATACTCCCTTTCCGTAGTAAAGCAGAATAAAGTAAAATATCAAACCTCGACAGTCTGCCCAGCCTCTTTTCCGTCTTGAATGCAAACCGTTGATGAGGTGACGTTGTGGAACTGTAATTCGTTGTTATAAATACATCAGACTATTTATAAATATGCAGCCTCCTGCTTTAATGAACAGCCTACATTAATGAAAAATGGGGCACCCTAACACAAACTCCAAGCGGAAAATCTGAGGTAAAAGCGTTCGCGCCGATTCTGATGTACTTAAGGTGAAACCTTAACCGGCTGCAACATCCCTCATTTTTTGAGGGCTTCGGAATCACTTTCATCTTAAAATGCTAAAATATCTACATCTCGAATCTGACGACTATCCTCATTCGACCCTTGCCGTTTAATTTTCGAATGAGACGTCAAAGGTGGTGCAGCTGCAAACGATGGTCATTCCGTTAAAATCTTCTGCGATCCAGTTTTTGGGAAAGGTAGACTGCTCGGTAGACATACGCACATATCAAGAGCTTTAAACCACCTTCATGGGAATACTGATGATATGTGGTAGGAAGTGATAACAATCGGTGGGGAGCGATAATGTGCCCCCGAAGGTAAGAGCCACAGGATCCCTAACGCCCCTCCTATTAACAGTGAAACCCTGGCACTTAAATAGATGAAATGGGTGAAGGGACGCAAATGGTTGATGGCTGATAGCAAGTGGATAGAACTAATTAGGAAAAAGGGAGGACAAGATGCATAGGATGTAATGACCTTCGGGGTGACAGTGGAATTTTGGACCCATGGCGGGTGATGTGGTTGTGCGGAGATTGTGGATAGTTTGTGACAAAGACTGATAACAAGTTAGCAGGACCAATAAGTGACTATATGTAAAAGGCAAGAATCACTGAGCCTGCAACGTCGTTTGTGGGATCATGGAACTGATGGATCAATGAGGTGCGGGGGCACTGTTGGTACTTGGTGGCAAGAACTGATAACAACTGATAATGGCTGATGATTATCATCAGATCATCTAATTCTTTGGTTTGGCTGAGCGCTGCTACTTCAGTGCGTGTGATATAGGCTGTGATTAGATAGCAGATAACGGTCTACGAAAATGATAATTGTCGATAATGCTGATTAGAATTCTTAAAAGGATTCTGTTCCTAACTCCTCCAGTATATGCAATATAGCTTGGACTTTTGCTACGTTTCACAGGATAAGATACGAACATAGAGCAGATTCACAGAAAATGATGATAATCGCATTGATAGAATCAATATAAGTTAGCACCATTAAAACAGAACGAAATTTGGTTCACTCCTTGTTATCAGGTTACGGTGGCTACGCCCCAAACTGTGCGACTCACTAAGGGGCCCACTTAATCTCTCAATCTGACATCTGTTCTCATAGAACTTACTCGATCATCAATAATCCGAAAACCTCAGTCAATGAATTGCATCCGTCACCATAATAATGGCTATCTATATGAATTTATCATTGTGATTGTTTAATTACCAATCGAAGCACCATATGGGCTTGATTAATCAAGCTGCTTAGTTCTAGAAAAATATTGCACCTGCAGACCTAGTAAAGGGAAGGGATAGTTTTTCAATGGATGGTTGTTACGATCAAGGGCAACAGATGGGGATTTTGCAAGCGTAGGTGATAAGGGTACGGGCTCCGCGTCTAACTCGTGGTTTCAGAGCGCAGTTGAGAAGATCCCTTCATAAATTTTATAGTCAGAAGTAAATCATTTGTTTCGAAATAAGGAACGGGACGGTCAGTCGTGCATTCCTTCTTCATGACAGGAAGGAAGCGGGTCCAGCTTCATTTGAGCGACCCGAGTTGTAAAAGATATAAGAAAGGCCTACCTTTTCTATCATCTTTTGAACCTTCTTCGAAACAACGAATAAATCGGCGGTCTCAGCATCGGTGAGGTCAGTGAGATGATTGCAAATGCGTTTTGGGCATACTAATACATCTGTAATATAAAAACCTGATCTGAATTGCACTGAAACATAATTCAAAATTTGAAATGGACATTTTACGTTACTGACGTCCATTCAAGACAGGCTTCAGATTGACGAATGCAAACGAAAGACCTGATCGGTAGAATATCGATTCACTAGCAATCGGAAACTTGGAAAACATTAAAGGAGTGTTATCTGTAAATAGATATTGTTAATTTCATTGATCTTCAAGGTGCACCGTATAACGCAACATAAATCTAAAACTTAGGAAAAATGGAAATGTATGAATAGCAACAATGGCCGGCCTAAAAAATGCAGGCCTAAAATTGGATAAAAAGGTACATAAAGAAAGTATGAAATAGCCTGGTCTGCCTAGAATATGGATGCATTTTGACTCTACTTACAAACCCACTGCATTAACACGGAGCTGTAGCCGGGCGCAACACCCTAACACAATTCTTTATGAGTAAATCGGGTAGAGCTATGACGATTATCAGTGAGTGTCAAAACTCGTCAAGTGAATGTGAGTTTAACCAGCCATTCTAAATTAATGTTTCATCTTTCTGTATGGTATACAGTCGAAGAAGGTCAGCTCTATGGCAACTGTGGGGAGAACGGCGGTTTACCTGATGTCATTTGGCATGTTCGACTACGTCAACGTGGAGATCCCACATTCACCCTGCGATAAACTCACGATTCTTTTTAAGCTTTATGAAGCCTCTGTCCCTTCTTCTAAACTGTTAGGGCCGCACACTTTTTACGCTGATTATTAACTTCATTGTGGAATTGTGACATCTTGGTTGGTTGCAAAGTTGTTGTACAGCTCACGAAGCATCCTTATATATTAGGTACACAGTGGCTAGCTCGAAACTTTGATAACTCTTCTGTGTGGACAATATAATATCAGTAACCTTTCTTTAAATCGATGAACGTAAGATATAAGCATAGCATGTACTTGACCGATACTTCAATTGGTCTTGTGACAGTGTGGAACATCGATGGCCCATGGCTGTTCTTCATCCAGTGTTCTACATATCTTGTTGAGAACGACTCATGTGGAGGATATGTGTATTTTCAGACCCACAGCCCATCCTTCTTACTGCTTCTCTGCACCCACGTAATTCCGAACTTAGTCGGAGATTTCCTGCAGGTTGCGCGATTCCACGCTAGCGTATTAGCTCAAGAAATTTCGACGAGAGGTGTTTCTAGGCTACCTGTAGGCTCTCCGCATTATATTCAACAACGGTTGTATTCTTCATCGATGTTGTCGATAACGAAATCTTTAAGAAATTTGCAATGGAGTGGTCCCATTCGATAAAGGTTAATATTCCTGATAATGCAATCACCGTTGATCATAACGAATGATCTGATAAACACTTGAAAGTAAAACGCTACGAACTACTGAAGTTTGTGAGCCATGACAAAAGTTTATTCTTTCTACTTTATAATCGATTTGGCTGTTTGAACTAAACCTTCCTTTCACTGACAGGTGCAAAAGTAGATTGACCTCGGAACCTGACTGATGGATCTTCCACATTCCTGCAGCTGGGTCGCATTCATTTCTAGGCTTCTTGCTCACAACTAATTGAATACTATAACATTTAACTTGATGGAGGGACTATGATTTGTCACAAGAAGCTTATCCAGAAAGAAATGTTGCTCCCAAAAGACTTTGCTGCGGAAAAACTGAAAAACAATACCGTTATCTTCTTCGTTCACGTGTAACGTGTAGAGCTCTGGACGCCGCTGAGCAAAAATCGGTTGCAGTTCACGAAGTTCGGCCACATACGAAAGGTCGATTTCGGCAAAGCACATATCTTGAAGAAAATATTTGCGAGAAAGGTATCTGTGAGCCTGTCGACAAATATTTCATGCTCATCGAAACTGATGTTCGGTATTCTGGTTGAAAACCATCAAGTAGCATCCAAAAGGCTCTATTTGCCTTTTGAACACAAATCACACGAAAATTGCATTTCTGAACGTGAACCCAAATTGGCGCAAACTTCTCGACGTCATATTAGACACATCTGTAAACATTCTGGGATTGGAGTTCGTGCAGTAGCAAGAGAAATGTAGAAAAATGAGACTCAGTGTTTCAGAATATTGCTCAGTAGTTTTACTGCAAAAACCCTTAACTTTGAGATCGGAAACGGGAGAAGAGAGCATGGAAGAGCTAGTATTAATTAGCCAGCTGCTTTTATAACGTTAGGGATCTCTAGTGTTCTTCGTGTCGTACTAACCGACTCTATCAGAGCACTGAGCTATCACAGCTCCCCAAGGATCAATAACCATGGCGTGACCGTAGGAGGACCGTTCTTCGTTGTGTTTTCCTGTCTGAGCTGCTGAAACCACATAACACTGCGTCTCGATTGCCCGACTACGAAGTAGTGGCTGCAAAAAGTGAACTGGGTCACAATACAAATATGTCCCATAATAAATGTTACATTGAACCGCAAAAAAAAAAGAAACCGTGTTATTCTTTGGCCATTTCAATAAACTAACTTTATAATCGTCTAATACAACAACCAAACGGTATTTGTGGGTATGAAAGGGACACCAAGGGAAGAGGATAAGCATCCTTGGATAGAGAAGGCGCAAACGGCGAATATACTAACAATAGGGACGAGTGACAAGTAAACACGACACTATTAATGGAGGTAGCATTCATTCCCCGTGCATCCTTAGCAAGTTACCCAGGGGCCAAAGATGAGTACCTGGTTTCCTTTCCTAACTAATCACCAGATGGGACAGCACGTGTACCAAAGTGGTTCCACACTTTACTGAGCGAAGATTTTACAATATGACAAATGCTCACCTCGTAATGAGCCAAACCAGTGTGCACCGTAAATGCTGCAGGGTAGGAGAGGATCTCTGCACCCTTGTAACGATACCACAGAGATAATTCAGGAAACCGAAGATCGTTACAAATTGATAGACCAAGGCGTCCAATTGGAGTGTCCACAGGTGGCACCATCTGAAAATAATCAAGAATGAAGCTAAACATGGATTGGGAAAGTGGATAGTACTTCTACAAATCTGTGACCTCACCATACACTAACCTTAACTCCTTTCCTGTGAAAATCACTTTCCATATGTCTGAATTTGCCTGGAATTTCCACATCGAAAAGATGCAGCTTGTTATACAAGGCTCTTGTCTTGCCCTCATCGTCGATTACCACATGGGAGTTCCAAGGCCTTTCGGGTTTCGAAGGATCCTGCATAATATATTTCATCTTAAAGGCTTAGTTCACGATAATTTTGAGGTACCCGATTTCATTCGAAAAGCGAAAGTACAGATTGAGAACACTTCATCGCTATTGAAGAACGCGAAAAAATTCGCCGATTTTGAGAAAAATATGGTTCCTCAAAAGTAGGGAAAGTAGAGGTTGGACGAAATTGCCATGACGGAAATATTCGGAGAGATTCCAGTTATTGCAATTGCACAAAGAGCTGGCTACATCAAGCCAGAACTGCACAAAACCCTCTTTCTCTGTCGCTATGGATCATGACAAGTTGTTTGAACCTCCTACATGGGTTCCTTTGCGATCGGTGCAGCCCCTACAATGCCGGTGAAACTCGTCCGAGATCACTCTTTGAGCCTTTATAACTCCCTAACTAGACCGTTTTCCGACCCGATAGTGCCAGATATGGTATACGCCTGCACCACCCATCAAATTTGAGGCCCACGGGGACAGGAGCTATGAATTTCCACTCTAACTCCGCGGAGTCCAGTCCTGCCGTCCAGCATAAGTGTTCCCATCGTGCCGCCTGCACTTCTACCAAACTTGAACGCACTTGAATTTAGGTTATTCACACAGAACCCGTCCCTTGTGGGTGGAGTCCGATTCTGCCACCCAGCACGAGTGTTCCCATCCTGTCGCCTGTACTCCAACCAAATTTGAGCGCTTAAGGTCTCTAGGAACAGGATTTATGAGTTTCCGCCCCTGTGGGCGGAGTCCGGTCCTGCTACCACCATGAGTGTTCTCATCCCGCCGTCTATATTCCTTACAACTTTGAATTTTCTAGGTCCGCAGAGACAGGAGTTATGATTTTCCAAAATGTTTTCATAAAGAAATGTATTTCTGGAGAACGCCCCGCCCATCGAGGGTGGGACTCCCCAGTTGGATCTAACTTACCAATGCACAGCTCTAGCCACCTTTACACCTCAGCTTCGAAGCCGTCTTGTGACTGAATTTGAAATCATGGTCCACAGTACAGCTCATTTCGATGCACGCCATGCCCACTATGGGCGGGGCTTCTCCAAGGTGATGTGTGTTTTCGGGCATGGCCCAGCCATCCCACGCTCAACCTTGTCTCTCCAGGCAGATCTAGAGAAGCTAAGGAATTTCGTGAAAGACATACATAAAGACAGACGACAGACAGAACGACAGACCAAGCGCTTTATAGTAAGTAGGATATACGAGCCTGTGTTGTTTCCTTCTATTTCCATTCAGAGCACAGGCTCTGAACCTTCAGAAACAAGGCCTCTAACTGCCTTGAAAAAACAACTCGAATGGTCCTAGAAAAAAAATGAAGTGACATCCCCAAGAGGCTCTGCAGAATGGTCACCTAAATAGACGACACCTGGCTCCGATTTACCCGTGAGGCGATGCAATCAAACCGCACGATTCTCGTGTAAGTATCCAAAAAACTCCCAGAAACAGTTTCTAGTCGGATACTGAACAAATCTTAAGATATAAATGAAGATTACAATTCGAACATGAAGCAATCAAATTTACGCAAATCAACATTCCAAATGTTTACTTTTTAATATGATTTCATTAAGGCGGTGACCACGATTTCGAACACAATGTCCAATGTAAGTCTCATAGTGAAATTCTCACTGACACGGCTTATTGTTAGCACCGTTGGTGTCGTCGCATCACCGTCTTTTCGGTCATTCTCAACGCTGTCAAAGAGGATCCCAAGGTTAGCACCTGCAATCTCGCGACGAGGCTCGGGTATCCCTCCCACCGTCTTCACTCACCCATACGTGAGGGACCTAACAAGTTAGCCTTTTCTTGTAGCCAAGAGCCTCTGGCCAAGGGCTAAGTCGTCAGATCTCATGGAAGGCTTGATAACTGTAGATGAGAGTTGGGTCCTGTACGATTCTAACACGCGCCGAGCCGTATGGCTCCCGAGAAGGAGCTACTCTGGTGCTTCTGGTATTCGACATGCTGTTGGTAAAGTTTGCACCATTCAGCTCCAGAAACTTGCAGACGCCGTTCGAGAAAAACGCCCAGGGCGAGTTTCCGTCCACCTACTTCACGACAATGCTAGGCCCAATGTAGTCAAAGATACCCATAAAAATTGGAGGAGCTGTTGTGGGATAGTGCTCCTCAACCTCCTTTTCCGCTGACACTGCACACTTTAGCTATCACTAATCTCGTCTCTTCAAGGTCTTCCTAGCTAAGAAAAATTCACAAAACTTGTAGATTTTGAGAGGAGGATCAGCGACTACTTTCACTCCCGATCCTTCCAGTTCAGGGAAAATGGGATAGCTGATGTGCGTATTGTGTATGTGTGTGTATGTGCATGTGTAGGACAGGTATACTCAACTTGAAAGTAACAATCAAACTGCGAACCTTATTGTGAAGCCCACCGAAGGATATCCAAACATGATGCTGTTTGGCCAAGGACCTATAAGTACATGACTGAATGCAATCAGAGTACTGTACAACTATCTTGAATACCTGAAGCCCTGCATCAGAGAACCGCTTTCTTCCGTCGCTAAACTGATGTTCTCCTCAGCGTTTCGTCCAATGTAGTCGGACCATTCTGGGAAGAATACCATCTGAACGCTTTACTACATATGACAACAAGCTGGTGACATTATGAATTGTCCCTCTACCTTGCAATTCCGAGCTCCGGCTCTTTCGACCATAGCTTTACAGACTTCGAAATTTTTTTCCAAGTCATGGCCACAAGTAAGTTGACAAACAGCAATCTAGAGAAAGGAGATTTTCAGAAAAAATTAAAATGAAAGTCTATACTTCTAGGGGTCACCGACAAGACCAGAAAGGGAACTTCTCACAGTGTTATAAGGGGAGCTGACGGTATTTCTCCTCGGATTCCCACGGCAAACAGTAAAGTTCCACGGTCCGGTATCTTTTCCCGTAAACGATGTCGCACTCGCCGCACCCGATCGCGGCGCTATGAAGGAAAAGGTTTGAACTTTCAGTGGAAGGATAGGGTAGCCGCCGGGAGAAGTTCCGTTACCCGTGATTCCACGGTGGCCACCGTATCCTTCCACTGAAGATTCTAATCTTCCCCTCCATAGTGCGCGAATGCGCGCAACCCTTTGCGGCGTGCGACGCGATTTTCGAGAAACATACCGCACCCATTCATGGTTCGCTCGGTTTGCGATGTGCAGTCATTCAAGGATAGAAAAACTAATTAGCAAAAGTTGACTTTGATTGCCGCCCCTGATGATCGATCGGTCAAGGGCCGTGGTTTGGATAAATGATTACAAAAAGATGACCTGAGTAAAGCCTCATAACCCCAGAGTCATAAGTCTTCGGACAAAAAGGTAGTGATGACTTCTAGAGGAGACGAAAATGGAAGCGCCTAGCACAGTTAGATAGAGTATGGAAAGCTCTTTGAAATTCATACCAATGAACACATCTAGCTATCTCCTATCCTGTAACCATGCCCCATGATTTCAAGTCGTCGCGACTCCACCTCCGCAACACCATCCTATTTCTTTTTTTTGTCTGGCCAGGATCCCGCGGAGATCGATAGACGTACCAAGGAAGTTTACAAGAAGGGTGCTCCTGCTAGATGCACAATTTACAAGTGGCACACGAAGTTCACGTCAGACGACCATTCCATCGAAAATGAAGACCGTTTGGGACGTTCAATGGAGTTAGATTTGGACCTGCTGCGGAGCCAGGTGGAAGCCTATCCGTATCAAACTGTTCGTAAACTGGCAGTCACCCTTGGGGAGCCAGTCCACAATTATTCGTGGATTGAAGTCAATCGAAAAGGGCGAAAGCTCGGTCGATGGGTGCCTCATGCTTTGAAGCAGTATGACATGGACTGCCGCGCCAACATGGCTCTTTCTCTCCTCACGCTCGAGCGCAGGGAACGGTCAAGTGTATTCGTTAGTATGTAATTGGAAGAGCTTTTAAAACTCTATCTAACGATGCCTTGCGCGTCCATTTTCGTCACCTCTTTCCTGAGTTATGATCTCTAGAAGTCATCACTATCACATTGTCCAGGACATATGACTCAACATAATATAAGCTCCACTAAAGGTTGATGTTTGATCCATCAGGGACTCGAATCCGCGATGGCATCGCTATGGATAGAAGTACCAATCTAGTACTCCACTGACTGGGCACTTTTCAAATCAATCCTTCTCGTCTGACATGAGGCGAAAATTTCAGACATAACGTACCAGAGACCTTCTGACTGATTTTGCCATGATCCTTTAGATTAAAGTTTTGAACACCAACCTGTAATGCCTGAAAAATAACTCATAGTGCACAATCACGGGTTGCGAAAAAAATCGAGGAAATCGCGTTCGGAACTGATGATTCGACATGTTCGCTTCGAAATACATATGTAGTTCATATACTATAGCTTTCAATGCATGGCGACGATTTCAGGAAAATATAGTTTATTTGAATACAGGGGAACGACTCAGAGGAGCATTTCCATCATGATGAGTTGCTGCTAAATGGTTAGCTCATATTCTACATCAGTCGGGTAGCCCGGCTTACGCTGGGCCTTATTCCTTACTTTTACAAAGTAGTTAGGAAGTGTAGTTAAGAGACGGGGATATCGTTTTTATTCAACGGTGACCTGAGGGCATGAGTGCAGAGGAGGGGTAGCCGACCTTACCAATGTTGAGAGTTTGCTCTAGGCGAAAAAAGTAGGTTTCACCTGAGCCCCAAGAGGTGAGGAGCGTTGGGGCTGGGAAAAGATGAGTATGTACCTCGTGCAAAAAGCTAGGAAGGGGTGGAGTTGAATATCCAATCGACTCACCCACCTCGGTGCTCCTGAAGCTCAGGTAAAAAAACTGTGTGTTCTCGGCTAAGATAAGAAACGTTTCTGAACACAATTATGGGCTAACCTTCTTATATACCATTTAGCGCTCATGTTTAAAAAAAAGCGAAGGTCCCCAACTAGATTATTACCTCAGAATATTGTATAGACATATGTACATACAGTGCGTTTCATAATTATAAGGTCTCCCCAGATTTTTGCGATTCTGGAGAAAGCAGCCGGAATGGAATTTTCCGGCAACACTGGAAGATTCCTTGTCACAATGTACCTCCGTACTCAAATTTTGGTCGCAATATCCCTCACCTCAGATTTTTTACGAATTTTTTAAAGATAGTGTCGGCTTCTGCACCGTTTCATAATTATAAGGTCACCCTGAGAAAGTAAATGATTTATTAACGTCGGTGGCATATGCACACCACTTAATAATCTATAGCTCCTCCTTGTTTAAGAGCAATATCAAAGTGCCTGTGTGGCATACTAGAAACTAAGTTTCGAAGAGTTCCTCATCGATTGCTCTCTATGCTTCGATAATCGCCCGGTTCAGCTCTTCTGTGCTCTGGAACTGACGGTTAATCGCATAA
>UZAF01017242.1:2677-13252 GCA_900617895.1 Haemonchus placei | reverse complement strand
GTCGTCCATTTTTCATCATAATCTGGACTACCCAAAATCATGGTGAACTGTGCCTTTAATCGTAATCATAAGTTTCACGGATGCACAGTCAGACAAACCGACATACTGACATACCGACAAATTGTCACACCAAATTACTGCTCTATAAATAAGAAAGTTAGAGTACCATTTCAGAATACATCACTGACGATGACGAAAGACGGAATGTTACGTGGTTTCATATGAAATGGTGGAGAACCGAACGAGAGAATCAACACCATTCATTAATACAATACTGGAAGCAGAAGTGTAGGCATGGCCTAGGTTCAAATAGTCATCCTCACGTTCTGCATCTGCTAGGTGACGGCTGGGAATAAGCACCAATTGGAGACGAAACGAGCGCAGTGTGGACTTTTTCAACGGACGTAAAATGTTACGGTTTTCACGACACTCATTCTCATATTACCCTTCATGATTTTTTTTTATTTCATAAGCAGTGACTCCGTCTTATCTCTCATTGACGCTCACAGACACAGTAGTAGTATGCTTATGATCCGTTAGCTGTTCATGGTTTACCTTGGCAGTCTCTCGCCCAGAAGCTTGCAAACAAATTAACGAAGGTGTGTGGCTTCCTAGAATCCCGTACTATAAAAGCATAAAGGTTGATAATTTCAAGTGATACTCTTTAATAGCAAAAAATCAAAACCTTTTTCACTTCCTATGACTTTCGACCAGTATGCCTGCTATCCATACATCTCTGTTACTTACAACTAGAGTTCTTGAGGATCTCTATCCGCTCATGGCGACGTACGTGACGCGACTTCAGGTGACGGATAGGGGATACAGTTTACTCACTCTAATTTACTGTGCATGGTAAATTCGCTGCTCAACCTCTCACTCCTATTCTCCCATCATTCAAAAATCCACTGAACCATCTCAAAGTGATTTCGAACGGGTCCACTACAACTCTAAGTTCCAGTCACCCGCAACACTTCGGTGTATCGACTGCAGATCACCAAGAATCAAGGCTTTTGAGGTGCTCCACATGCTCGGTCTACTTTCTAGGCTTCATCTATTTCATAGATTCGCATTTTCCTTAGTATTTTGTTGAGAACAGACTTTCTTTCCGAGAACGATTCCATAGTCCTTTCACTACTATGGACTTTCGCTTTTGTTGGATTTGAATTGTATCTCGACGTTCTCAAAGTTACTGCAATCTGGAGTAAAATAAGATACGTAAAAGAACGAATCAGCCCAAGCATGTTCAGAGAAGATGAAACAGGATGATTCACCGACCTACAGACTTATAATAACGCTTTTCGCCTTCCGTCAAGTAGCCAGCGTGAAGTATAGAGACAGACACTACCTCCTACTGAATAGTTTCGAGGTTGTTCACATAGAGGCTTTCTTTCATCGTAGGAGGCTTTCTCAAAGTAACTTAAAAGAAGCGAGTTCAATAATTTGACTCAGTGCAAATAGTGCAGTAAAAAAGTGCTCGGGATGAATGAGAAGAGAGCAAGTAGAAAGAAAAAGGCACGCATTCTAAATCCACTTCAGAAAAAAATCTTCTCTGCGAAAAACTAAGCTCCCTTGAGCTAGCGGCGAGCCTAATGAAAGCAGATTTTGTCCAAAACAATTTTTAAAAAATGTAAAAACGTAAGAAAGGACGAATACAGATGGCAGCTGTTGTCTGTCACCGGTAAAGGTGTATCAAGGGTACGTATTCAGGAAAAGTAGTTGTAGTCTTCGGAACTAGTTATGACCAATTCTTTTTTTACAATGGTATCAGCTTCATTTGATCACATTGAAAATAATGTGTTTGTAAAATTAATGGTAATGATACAGTTATATTTTGTAGGTGTGTCTTGCACGCATTTAGGACACAGTGCATAGGTTGGTTCCTAAGATTCCTCCTTAGGATGAACCTGTGACTTCCAAAGTGAGCCTGGGAGACACTGTCAGATCGGAAAACAGTCATGATAGGGCGCATTAGGGCGTAATAAGGGCCCAAAAACCGCCGGGTTAACTGACGTATACACCCAAAAAGACGAGTTAATAAGCGTTGTCAAAGCTGTAGAGGTTGCACCATTAACACCGGGAACTACACTCTGATGCAGGCAGCGTATAGCAGCCAGCTGTATGCAATAGCGCGGGTTTGAACAGCTAGNGGGGGGGGGGGGGGGGGGGGAGAGGGCGATTCACGCGTGACCCCATTAGAGCTCTTCGCGCACGCAGCATCGTTTCAGTACCTTTCTGTTGAGATGGACCAAATAAATTTGCAGCAGTCCACGGCTTCACCATGAATTAGAGCAAATCTCTTTACTATGGCAAAAAAGCCCCTTTGAGATTGAGAATTCACCTCATAGGGCAACAATTTACTTGTCAAACGTTCAAAATAAGAATAACTTCAAATTTTTTGATCCTAGTAAACGCAGTCCTTCTGTAAACGTGCATAGTTGGTCTCTTCTTTACTTATTCTATTTATAAGTTCTTATTTCTTCCGTTATGATGGTAGGCATGATGTTTTAGCGCGTTTCGTCTGATGACCTCATTATATTGACGCGTGAATAGCACCACACTCTCTTATTTGGTAACATTCTTGTAAAACCGCTAGTTTTACTTCTTTTTTGAAGCCTTATATTACTCTTAACAGGCCTGTTTTCGCGTTTTCTTCGCCACACTCGCACTATTCTGAATTCGAAGTTCCATTACTCGTCTAAAATCAGAAAACACAAAATTATCGTGAACTGTGCCGTCAAACTAAATGGGATGAGCACGTCGTTGAGCAAATACCAAAATGTGGAAGCCGCTAGTTCTAGTATACGCTTCAATTACAACCAACAACGCAAAGTACACCAGGTGTCCAATCGACGGGATCTTGCATATGAAAGAATCCCCATCACTCTTATTGCTCATGAAACCGTAAGAGAGATTTGATGAAAGTGTGAAAGTATGCAGAGAAACGTTGTTCCTAAGAAGAAAACATAATCAATTCGTGAATATGGAAAGAAAATGATCTGCAAAAAACCATGTCGACTGCTTCATAAAAGGGCAGAATCTACGTGGGCAGGTGTCCGGTTACGAAAAAAAAGCAAAGCACGGAGAAAACAGCTGAAAGCAAAACGGCCACCAGCAGTATCGATCTGGCAGTGGGTGCAGTTATCATTGATGACCGCCAGCCGAGCTGAGTCGCCAGACTGTTTTCCAATGACATTCAGTGTCTGATCCGCAACAAAAGTTGATGTTCTAAACAAGAACTCAAGGCGTTACTACCGTCGTCATCAGTACTTTTGATTCAAAACAACCAACGTTTTACAACTGGTTTATCGGATGTTTCTGGTTCTTCTGCGCAAACATCGAAATGATTTCATTAACCGAGTTTAAGGTAATGTTGGCCATGACGACTGCAAGAAAGGAATCGTAAAATGGACGTAAATATTCATTTTGTGGGTATAACAGGACATTCGGAAGGCGTATTGAGTATGTATGATGGATTACAAAGGAATGACCGCGAGAAAATTTTTATTCCATCGGTCGTTTCTACAATCACAGTCTTTGAACGTTTCAAACCGACAACGAAACTATAGCAAGAGATAAGGCTCAAAAAAGAATCAGGTATGAGATGAGGTCGATGCAGCTTTAGTATCAAATGTGCTTCATGGCCTCTCTGTATAACGACGCCTCAGCACTCATTTCATCCTGAGTTCGAGATCGGACATTCGAATCCCTGTGAAAAAATTATATGGTTCACTCGCAATATTGACTTTTTTTAATTGTGAGTAAAGTAAATGAGCCAATAGTAATTACGCTTTTTAGGAAACATTATAATCCCTCATTCTAGAGAACCAACCCGGAGAATTCTTGAACAAAGCTTATTCGCGATTGCTTAAAACATTCCATGATTACCTATCCCACTATGCATAATTCCCTAAAAGAGCTGGGGTCTGGTATCTTCTTCCCGGAAACGGCGTCGCGTTCGCCGCATCCAATCGCGATCGCGCACAGTCGCGCGCTTTGAAGGGAAAGGTTTGGATTCCCAGTGCGAGGATAGGGTAGAAGCCGTGTGACATTTGCCGCTTGTCATGGGAATTCGGTGAGAATTTCCGGCACCCAAAGAGCTGCACTATACGGCCATCACAATGCTAAGCCTCAGAGGGACAGCCTTCAACACACAATGCTGTCCGATCGAGTCTCGATACTGAGCATCAACTTTTGAGCAAATGGTCCCAACTTCACTACTGGCGAAGACAAATTTGGAAAACCAAAAACATTTGTCATATCACCTACATCGCGCATTTCTTTCGTTCAAAGCTTTTGCGAAGAAGTGTGGGATTAGGCTAGTGGCCTGCATTGTGTTCTTTTGACGTCCCGATGGATTCAGTCACTAAGCACTGTGGTACAATTGTCATGGCAAAATGTGCCTGGCCCACCTGACTTTCGACTCCTTTACGTACACATTAACACTCGTTCTGTTCGTTCGTTCACGCAGCTCGGAACTCCAGACCCCATTTGGACTTGCTTGTATCAGGAAATTCCGGGCATCGATGCTCACCGCACGCTCATCCTGATCCCGTGTAGTCCAAGTCTCCGAGTCAGAGGTCAAGGGAGGGCCCACGGTGCCACGAAGTTGAACGCGAAACGGGATACCTTTGATACCTTTCCTACTCCCTCAACGCTCTCTGGTGCTTTCTCATTTCCGTTACTCATCAGGTTGATTGTTCGGCATAAATAGATGTAAGTGAAGATTCAGAGATGTTCGCACAGTTGAGCGTAACACGGTGCATCAGAATTCATGCTCAGAGAAAGAGATTCATGTTTGGAAGGCTGAGCAGTGAGGGACGACTGAGACCGGTACGAAGAAGGTTATTTAATTAACTCGGATGAAGCTCATTCGCCTCATGGAACACTGCGAACCTTGCCTCATGGGAAAGCGCGGGGCAACAAAAATAAGTGCTCGAAAGTAGTGGACTAAAGAACGCTCTGTTTTTCATTTTGTTGCGCTTTTGGCTTTCTGTGACAAAGTACCCAGCATCGACCAAGCTCTTCTTAAAACAAATGAACCATCTAATATCTTTGCGATCTATACCTTTCAATGGACATACCTATCATGTGTAGCTAGACTGCTATATAGGTTATCTGGAGAACCTCCAAAATCGCCTTCTCGTCGAGCAAGTATGTGCACATGTACATGCTAAAAAGATTTACTTGATGACTTTAACTAAATATCGTCTCTGGTCAGCAAGTCAAAACAACAGTTTAGCTATTGCACATTAACGCGCGCGTGGCAACAACCGACGATTTTGATCAACAAAAGGGTTGAGGACAAAGTGTTTTGGCGCTAATCAATCTCGCCTGAGGGATGCGCCCACGCATTCGATTTCCATTCAAAATCGTAGTGGCGTCATGAGTGCGTATGTGACCTATACAATGACTTGCGGGTGGTCAGCCGATGTACAAGTCAGTGCTTTCAGTCTCCCATACGAGTCTGGTACCAGTTACCACATCGATTTCGAACCTTGACAGTCTGTCCTGCATCTTTCCCATCTTGAACGCAAAGCGTCGATGAGGTGACGTTGTGGAACTGAAAGTAATAATTTTAGAAGTGAAGCATAAGCACAAACAATACGAATGCTGGCAACGGTCAGTACTGTGGCTGTCCTACGAACTCGAACTCGTCAAGCCGAACGAAAATCAAGAAAGCATGAGGATACAGTGCTCGGGGACATAGTTTCGATGAATCCCACTGGTGTCCACCGAGATTTCACCGTGGGCGTTGGGCAACTCATTCACACAGTAACTCTCTACGACGCAGTGATGTTGTAAGAAATACCTCATGAAAGGCCTCGCTTTTGTCGTGGAAAGGGATACCAATACTAAACTACTCAACAAGAAATCGTGTTCGAAATTTTCAAGGGGTTGCTGTGAAAATTCTCTTCCCGAAGCGATGAGCCATAAGAAAGGTCAAGCTGAAAAACCTACCTTCTCAATCATTCTTTGGACTTTCTTTGCAACAATAAACAAATCAGCAGTCTCAGCATCGGTAAGATCTGTGAGATGGTAGCATACACGCTTGGGGCAGACTAGCACATCTGCAAGAATATCCTTTGACATAAAAAAAGACGTAATCCACGTAACGTAATTGTGAGGCAAAAGAAAAGCAGTCTCCCATAAGTTTAGCCACTGACGTCCATTCAACACTGGTTTCAAGTTGACGAATGCGAAAGAATGAGCTGATTTGTAGAATATTGACTCAGCCGCAATCGGAAACTCAGCAAACATCAGCGATGAGTTTTCTGAAGTCTTTATTATGGAAATTACGTTCGAGCTAGTACAACACCATGATGAGTGAGGTCTCGTTCCTAGCAAGACTATTCAGACTACAGTTAAAGAATATTCCAGTAAATACAAACTCTCAAGTACATGAATAATGAGAAAGCTACTCAAGACTTGGAGTTCCCTGAAAGGCATGCTGGCCTGACCGTAGATTCCTAACCCTATTTTATGCGAACATTTTTCGAAAACTCAAACGGCTTTGCTTAGGTAGTGCAACCAAGAAGAGGTAGAGGAGCAACAGTTTTTGTTACCGCTACCTAATGAACAATCGGTGGACCGAATCCATGGGAACTTAACTAGGCCTCAATTCTTTTGAATCATACGTAGAAGTTACAATTCTAAGAAAGTGCTAAAGTTTGCTTTACCAGACCTATACAACACTGCTTGCCAAATACGCGTTCATATACTTTTATAAATCNAGATTGATGGCGACTACGCATTACAAAGCAGGGGATCAACGTTATCAATACACTCGTTCAGGCAACATTACAAGGAACACTTTACGAACGAGGATTATCTTAGTTGCCTGGTTTGCTTTCAAGCATCCTCCTTGAACCTTTCCTTCCCTCCTTGCTCTGCCAACATCAAGAGGATGCCAGCCAGGCAAAAAAAGTGAATTATCTTCTCTTCCAAACGGTAAAATTTTGCTCGAACGTGGCCTGGCTGGCTTGGCGGTTCTTGGGGAGGAAGGAATCGGTTTTAGCTTAACCGAACTACCCCGAACTGTTTCCGATCATTGAATCTCACGTTCTTCGTCACTGGTCCTCACTATGCCTACGCCCATGATAGGCGAAGAATACCTGCAATACTTCTGTGGTGCTCTGTATAGAACCATGAAATCCGGGCTGAAATCTAAATCCGAAGTTCAGCAAAAAAAGAGCTGTTGGAATCCATAATTAGGCACCAGGCTTCCCCTACTAGAAATGTCAGGTGGTACCGTTCGCTAATCGAGGTTGCTCGACAGGGTTCAGATTGAGTAATGATGAGCAAACGCCGATCAGTGATATTAATCGCACGAACAGTCTGACTGCATTGCCCAAGACAACCTTCCTCTTCTAAGAATCGAAGATTGCTCATAGTATGTGAACGAACTCAGATTTCAAACAATGGGTTATGGGGGAGACGGGCAGTACGAACAACTTTGTGTAATCGATCCGCCGCACGCGGCTGCCGCGGACCTTTGCCCCGTTATAACAGTTCTAGCTTCCTTCATACAGCTCCATAGCTATGCGATTATTACTTTTGGCACGGTCCTACTGTTAGTTCTTTTGTTCGTGTACTTCTTACTTGCTGCAGCATTCTGCTACATTCCTCCTCTCTCGTCGCGACGCGACAATTTCGTTACTACTGCACCACACCCGGGTCATGGAAGATCATGGATTAGAACGATGATCAGACTTCTAGCTCTGCGCAGTTGCGGTTGTATAGGTAGTGGCCAACGGTCGACGTTGAAAGGGAAAATTCGAATACGTTTTTGTATTCCTTATTCAGACTGCTAATAAATAGAGTCTTCCCTCTGTCTGGAGTGAACTGGAGAAGATGATATTATAAAGGCATTCATCTAAGGGAAATCTTTTTCGATCACTGATACTCANAGCTTAAAAAGTGCCCACAAGCAGGCGCAGTCTGTCTATACCTTTTAGAGGGGAAATTCCTTTCGTAGCTTGGGTTGCAACCACCCTACCTAGCTATCTGCTTACTGCATGAAGCTTTAAAAACAATCTCGTACTGATCAATTTCGTGCTGCAAAAAAGCCGCACATTTGACACAAAATTGGAATCGTAGTGACTTATATCAATACGTGACCTGGGTGGGCAGCCGCTGTACATTCCAATACTTTTATCCTCTTAAACTAGTTTAGTGTTAATTGATCGACCCCCGGAGGATTGAATGAGAACCTCTCGGAGCATGACATTTGCTATTAAACACAATAGGATGCGCCAACTAATATAGGCGCCTGAGTTCTTGACTGTCTTAATAGTAGAACTTCGACAAATAATATGGAACTGTTGCACAGGGTCATGGTATTCTTGGCAATAAATACTCCCTAGGAAAGAAATTCGTGGAAGCAAACCGCTATCTTCTTCGTTTGCATGCAACATGTAAAGATCAGATCGTCGATGAGCGAAAACTGGTTGCATCTTCCGAAGTTCAGCGACGTAGGAAAGGTCGATTTCGGCAAAGCACATATCTAAAAACTGATGTTCAGTGGAACGTATGCTAAGCAATAAATGTTCGTTTCGGAAGCAACGGGCCAATTCACACCAATCACTGACCAATTCTCTCTGAGCACTGAGCTATTATAGCTCCCCAGGGATCAACTACCATCGAGTGACCGTAAGATATACGCTTCTCATTGTGCTTCCCAGTCTGTGCAGCTGCCACCACATAGCATTGCGTCTCGATTGCACGAGTTCGAAGAAGAGGCTGAAATTAATTCAATGGATGGTGAGCTTCGCACGAATAATCTAACTTCTGCAGCAGGACTGAATCAAGCGAAAACTCATCCCACGTTAACCATGAGCAGATTATGACTTTTGCAGAGATTATGTGGTGCCAACATACTCGAGTACAGAGCACATGGTATACAGGATCGTTTTAGAGCAGCTTAGGCTTGCGAAGAATCTCCCTTCCATCTATTTCAATTTCAAGAATCAAGAACCGAGACTACTTTAGTAGATTCTCTATTGCGACGAAACTTCAGCCTCATCATGGCTGACTTAGAAAGGGCGCAATAAGGTTGAAGATCAGTTGAAAAATCTACCTCCAGCCAAGCAATTCCATCCATGAACGCGTCAAAAGGCCTGTTAATTCGGTGCAGCTGGGTAGCTACTTTTGCTCAAATCGTGTACCCAGGAACATCTTACGAAATTAACAACTTGCTCAACAGCAAAAGGAAGCTTTTCGAGACATTCTCCTCCGTAGGAATGACAAAGCACATGCTGAAAGCCGGGAAATTCAAGGAGAACGAAACTTCACGAATTTCCTGCGCTTTTTGATTATCGCCATTGGTGGACTATTGTGCATGAGCGTTTTCACTTCATAACTCTAGTCATATTTATATATTCCCAGGCTATATTGCTATAAGCTTATGAGACAATATTTCCATAAGCGAGCAAGCTCTCACCTCCCAGTGAGCCAAACCAGTGTTGAGTGTAAAGGAAGACGGATAGGAAAGAATCTCTGCACCTTTCGTACGATTCCAGAGAGCTAATTCAGAAAATCGTAGATCATAGCAAATGGATAAGCCGAGTCGTCCAATGGGCGTATCTACGGGAGAGACCATCTGAAAACCAGCTCTATTAGAATGGAAGTTTTATTTTCTCAACATCTGAATAAAGTAAAGAAGTGAAATGTACTCTGAGTGTGAAGTGGTGTTGTAGTAGTGATCCACTTACCTTAGTTCCACTCTTGCTGAATTCACTTTCCATTAGTCTTACTTTGCCTGGGATTTCCAGATCGAAGAGGTGCAGCTTGTTATACAACGCTTTTGTTGTGCCCTCACTGTCTATTACTATATGCGAATTCCAAGGCCTATTGGGCTCAGATGGATCCTGAATAATCAATATGAGATGCGATCTGACATTTATGGCGTTCTGCTGCTCCCCATACTGTTAATCTCACTCAAAAACTGATTGCGTCTGTACTTAATTCACAACTGAAAATCCAGCTATAGTGAGCATAACACGTGAGCATAACATTCCAGGTGTAGTGAACGAAAGAGGAGTGAGGACAACTAACCACCTAGGGATGAATGAAATATGTGCGAAAATTTAAATTCTACTTGTACTCTTCAAAGGTGGTTGTTGCAAGAGCTAATCAAATTGCTACAGGAGAATCAAGTTCAGGTGTCATGTGGGAAGAGGCAGAAAATGCAGTAAGACAGATCAAGGCAAGGAAAAGCCCGGGTCGCGACAAAATTCGTTCAGAACACTTAAAAGTAGACGGATTGCCCATCTCGAAGCGCTGGCAGAACGTTTCATAAGATACTGTAGTGAGGTAAGGATTCCTGCAGCGTGGAAGATTTCAAGGCCGATTCAGCCAATGTAAAAGGCGATTTCCCGAGCTTTCATAATTAGAGACCCATCACAATGCCGTCTCTTATCTATGAGATCTTCATCAGAATAATCCGAAATCAAATAGTGCAGATACAGGGTATCCTACGATGCTTTATTTTTGTTTTTACCTCATTATTGGTATATTAATCTCATTGTGTTTGGTGCTTCACCAACTTATTTATACACACTTGTACGTTTGTCTCTA
>UZAF01017241.1:14331-51296 GCA_900617895.1 Haemonchus placei | reverse complement strand
GTTTTTCTTCACGATGATTAAATTAAGGTAAATGACCTGAACATGAACTGGCATGCCGCAAGATTCTAATTTGCCGTCAAGTACGGGCGTTCTCAGTGGTTTGCATAAGACGTAGGCCAACACAAAGCCCCTCTTCCTAATTCCATGTCACAGAAGACAGTGATTATCTTTTTTTTTTTACAACAATTCTACTAGAAACGAAATATTCCTCCCACGCTTCTACTTTGGTGATATTCGTAAGAGTGAAAATATATCAAGCAAAGGCATTACGTTGCTTGAAAATGTCAGGCTTGTATGAAGTTGTTTTTGCGAGAGGAGTGTGGCTTAGATTTTCTTCATGAAGTATGGTCGAGCATGTTGACAGCGTTACAAAAGAGCACTCAAAGCTTCTCTGAAACACATTCGAACACCCCAGCATTCCGGAAGAATGGCGTTTGTGATATGCCAGATCAGCTCACAGTAAGCAGAATGTTTCGAGGTTTGAAATCTACGCTGTTATGGGTGGAGGACAAGTGAGCTGATCTGGTCGCTTATTACCATTACCACCATACCAGTTCCTCGGAAAGCATCTTATAATCGTCATTTTTCCGGAATGCTGAGGGTGTATGAGTTTACTTCAGACGGTCGAGCTATTTCATTCTATTTACAATCTAAAACTTTTCTTGTGATGTGATTTTTCTCGTCTCTGGCTGTAAGCTGCTTCGTGTGTAACATCCCGTATTTCAATGAGATCGGGGTACGATGGAGTTGGAGTTGCTTTACTGTTTCAGGATGTTCTACGAATTCGAGCGAAGCTCTGAAGACGTATGTGAGGGTTCATCCGGTTCATATCACGATAGGCCAGATAACATCCTCTATCCATTTTACAAGTCCTTTCATCGTTATCAGCATGCTTAGCTTCCAAAACTACCACCAGCCCATGGGCCTGGAAACAGGCCCACGTCACTAAAGAAACTTTCAATAGTCAACGCTGCACAGGTGAATAACTTTAACATTATCTTACCAGTCATAGAGGCCCACTACGTGGAACATCCCATCGAGCTATTCAGCTCAACTGGAAGTTCTAGCCATCCACTGGCTCATTTTACATCTGTGCAAAGTGATACTGTATCAGGACTATTGTTAATACTGTGATTGTACAATGTTGTTAATTGCTCAATGTATTACACAAAAACTGTATCAAAGTAAGTAAATACTTTATAAAGGCTCTGTACACATCATACTCAAGGATCATCATGTCAACAAGACAATAACACAACAAAAATTCAACAACACCTACATTACTACGAGGTATCGAACCCCATGAAGCTTTTGATAGCGGCTATCGGATCACCATTCACTTCGATCAATTTCTTTTCCACTACACTCTGGAAAGAAGAGCAATAGGAAATCAAGGGAATTTACGAAAACATTACAAAAAAGGAATTAGAAGGAACGAAACAATAAAAGGGAATTAAAGCTTAAGGTGAAAGTACCTTGGGCAACTCAAGCTCATTCATAATCATTTCCAGGTCGTCCTTCTTGATGTTAACTATCTTGCGTTGAGGCTCAAAATGGAGACACTCCGATTTGATACAAATAATGATTAAAAAAGTATTACTGACTACCTGTTGTGGGTTGGATATAATCTTTCCTATCGCATCTGATGACATTTTCAAGTCATCCTTCTCCTCTTCAACCACTTTAACCTGAATAACTAACAAAGTAATATCTTGTCAGATCAAAAGCACGTTTCATTAGCACTTTCCCGAAGAATGAAGCACACCCTCTAACAGTCCTCAACAGATAGGAGGTGATCGCTGCTACACACTTCGTGAGCATGGAATGCAACCACCAAGTGTACCAAACTGCTTTCGCTTTATCGAAACAAAGGAACGGTGATCGTAATTAAGAGCAGTATGGAACCCATTTCCATAATTTCTAATCCAGGACCTGTTGAACGATTTTGGAGGCGATAATTCAACGGCACACAAGAAAAACATTCCCTCGATCGAGGTGAGAGTTTGAGCCCTGCTGTGTTTTGATGATACAGTAGTGAATTTTAGCTCTTCCCATTCGGTTATAATAAAATTTGAAAGAAATGAAGTTATAGAGAAAATCACCTTTTCCAAATCTGCTGCTCCCCAATTGTGCTTGTCATTCTGTTTAACTTCTTCCTCTCCCATTCCGTCATCCTTGTCCGCCATTATTTGTTCAGCTACCTCCGATCTGACCTGTGCGAACTTCTCGCAACTGAAATCGATCCTCATTTAACATTATGCCCTATCCTACTTACTATGTTACTTGTACAGGCATTGAATGCCATCGAAAAACACAATTAACGTGCGGAAAACATTTAAGATAAACTCACGGTCGCGATCACTTAAATAGAAAGGCCATCGAAAGCGTACGTAGCTAGGGCTTTTAAAATGCTACAGTACAAAATAAGAAATACATCCTTACAATATGCCCCTGACCCTTTCAGGATCCATATAACAGAATATTGATGACTATTTCATTCGTTTCGCTTCATAATGAGTTTAAAGGAAAGAAAAAAACATTAAAAAAAACCATAAATATGCGGAAAAATGTGTCCAACGAACTACATTGCCCACTGAGAATCACGTCACCGCAAACAGCTGTACAAAAATCCTAAGCGTATCCAAATTCCCACCGTATCACCAGAGTGACACACACTGGGGCTAGAGAATAAAGAGAGAAAGATTTTCAGTGGAAAACGAAGAAGAAATGAAATTTAAGCAGAAAGAAAAAGGAGTCATCAAATTCCCATTAAACCGTGCCCCAATGCAGATACTATTCTTGCGTCAATCAACCACCTACTGACCCGCTGACAGTTCTGGCGCGATTTGTGCGCCAAGTTTTGTTCGAAGTGTAGATCGCCCTTTGATTTCATCACCATTTTTGTTCCGGTCTTATCATTCATTATCATCACCACAGCGATGTTTTGCTGTCAATATCGCAATTGATCGCTACTGATTCTTATTGTTTTTGACATTTGGATTTTTTCCTCTAACCTTGATTAATCAGTTGGAATTTGCATGCTGTTCACGGGTTTGCTGTGGAAATCAATCAAGAAAAGTCTTCTTTAAGACGTCAAAGAGCTGCACATTTCTAGTTTTTACTTTGCAGCGAATCTAGCTTGATGCAATTTGAACACTGATGACTCATCAAGCATTAGCCAAGAGGCATTCTCGAAACTTCTAGGAACGATTTGTAGGACTTAAACCAATTTGCAAACATGAATAAAGAATCTTTCTAGGGCCTGTGGCGGAAATGGACAGTGGAGAAGCCTCCGCTGGAGGAGCAGCTCCAATTGAGGTTTGTATCAACATTATTGAATTCATTGTTTGAAGTTGGAGAAAACACTGGGAGGAACGTTTGCTGAAGGAAAAGGACATAAATGACGCTCAGGAGGGCGCTTGTAACTCGATGACTTTTTTTGGGGAGAGAGGGCGAACTGAAGGCGAAAATCCAATTAGGGTGATTAGATTTTCTCAACGTCCAGGGCTGAAATGAAACATTTGTCTATACTGCTGAGGAACAAAAGTAGTCTACAGAATCATGAAATTGGCCTGAAACCTTCGAAAACCTTCCGAAAATACGAGTTACTGGTGGGCGGTACTTAATCTTATCGTGAGCTCCTGGGTATAAAAGCTGTGATAGAGAGCCTGTGTTACTTCTAAACCTTACTAAGCGCTTTCGAAGTGAAGTATTGGTAGATTGGTGGAGTGATTGATTGATCGATCAATCAATGAGCGAGAAATCGACCAACAATGTCGGCCAGGTTGGGTTTTTTGTCATTTCAAAGCTCTTCTCGGATTTTTTTTTATCAAAAACAATATAATGGTTTCTTAGAGAGATAGACGGATCAGTAGCCTAGAGGAGCTCTTGCTCTAGTAGGCTACCATTGTTAGAGGCAAACTGAATTCCAAAAAAGGATCAAATTGGATTTCTATTGAATTAGTCACCACACACTATTCGGACCCTCCTTGCCAGACAGGTGAATTGGGAGGAAGGTGGGAGAATGGGTGGAGTATCTAAAATCAATGTTGCGGTCCTCAAGGTTTTCTTCACAGATGTTGGACGTCGGAAGAATCTCCTTTTTGAGAAGAACTCGAACCGGGGTACGTCCAGTATGATGGGATCCCATGAGATAGGACGGGGATTCCATTTGGCTCAATAAGTCCCATTTTGCACGCAGCTGTGGCAAGTTTAACGTCAGCGGAATGATGGTGATATGTGATAAGGCCATTGAATAAGCAGGTCCCACATCCTTGAATTGGCTCACAGTTTCAAAATAGACATATTTCAATCAGAGGATGCTGACCGAACAGCGGAGGCGATGAATTCGATTAAAATACGGCTAAATGGTGCATAGCTTTTTCTTGTTCGAAACGACGCTGCAGCTGAATGCCCGATTGCGCTTCAGCCGAAGAAAAGCCCCTGTTTAATTATTCATCAGATCGAAAGAATAACATCTTGTCGCATTCCAATAATTTTCAAGGACTATCGAGAGCATTTCGTGTATCGATATAGTCGTGGCGCTCAATTAGGCCGTATGTGTGCGGCTGCCCGCAAAAACTCTGTTTGCCCCGACCACCACCGCCGTCGTCAGTGCATCTGTGCGGCCACGGATTATGAAATATCGACACTGAACGGGTGTCTCCTCCGCATCATATTCATTCACTAGACTTGTCTGTGGTATTGTTATACACTAGCTATTCATGCCATGGAAAGCCCCAGTCCATCGCCTAGCCCTGTGCCGTCGAAAGAGGTTGCTGTTACAAAGGTTTCTGTAAATTTGTTAGTGTATTTATAATGTTGCTGTGGAATTCGCTTAGCTTCTGCTGTTAAAATGGTATTTTGATGCTAACAGGGTCGAGAGCTAAAGTATTTTGCCAGGAACTGCTGGATCACATTCAAGTAGCTGGGTCTAAAACTTTTTCTAGTGAACTGAAAGGCAAATTTTGCATGCTGAGTATTACTTTTGCTATTGATTTTCTCGGAGAATTTTTCGTGGCTTCTTTGGAGACCGGTTAGTTACTGGAGAACTCGCGCAAGACGCTCAATAACTCGGATGTTTTAGTTGGCATGAAATTGGAGATTGCCTTGAGATAGGACTGCCGGCCGCTGCGCGCTTGGTTACCATTGGATATGGAGAGAATCGAAATAGTAATAATAAAATAGGCCCAATCCATCTTCCCATATGGCTCAGGCTTTTCTTCGGAAGGAAACATGTCTGAATAGATTTTACGAGAGATTGCAGTCCGTGCAGCATTGTGAGATTGCCGCCAGTGTTATGGAAATGTGTAAAAAGTAGTCAAGTGGTCCGATTGATCGCTACTGGTTTAATTGGTTTTCAATTTTTCCTATTGCCCCTGATTCCGTGCTGTAATCCGGTTTCATCAATGGGCCTCATATAATAGCCTGAATTATGCATAAACTGTGGAATTCCTAGTTGGAACACTTTTTTTCTAGTCATGCCTATGCATCGCTCCTTCATAACCATCATTTGCAGTCAGTATGGAAATGGAAGGGCTGGGTAGGCGTATCTCTGTGGGGATTTTGCTCATCTGATTCAGTAGAAAAGCCCCCCTCGAGTGGTGAACTTCCTTGTGTAGGTACTCTATCCGGGGGCAGTCGTATACTAGGATTAACAGGCAAAGATAATTGCCGTGAAGTGGGAGAATGATTGGCAAAAGCAGTAGCCAGTCACAAAATTAACGCTATTTCGATTGGCTTGCGGAGTAGGTATCAGAAATGACGTAAGAATGAATCATCTCTGTTGTTATAGGTTGCAATAGCGTCAAAGGATTCGGTGACGGATTATGTCAAGACGGCCGGTTTGGCGTTGCTTGGTACTATGGACCAAGCGGCCCAGTTGCAAATGATCTTGGACGAGTCAGACGCCGTAGCAAAATTCATCAGCGATCCACAGACGCAGGTACTCGTTGTCGACCGAACCGTGCATCGAGGTGAATCTTCGAATTCATATTATGCTATAGACCTTTGAGATTGATGTAATTCGACTAACATGTGGGCGCAATTGCTTTTCTTTTGGAATTTGAAAATTATTGAACTAAGAATGTGAATTCCCCGAAGTGCTCTTTCCATCTTCCCGGGTAAAAACATGGGATGAAAGAAATATTCATAAATCAGTTCAGATTAAGTGCTGATAATTCTGTGCTTTATTTACCCTTTGATTTTTATCTCACGTTAATTGCCACAGTATTTGAGGCGTTTGCGATGAATGGTTTATCTCAATGCTCAATGTTTCAAAGAATGCAGTCACTGCAAAATGTCACCCCATTGAGCTGTAATGTATTGAGGAGGCTAGAAACTTGAGATGGTGTTGTGCAAGACTAATGGGGAATCGAACATGAACTTTTTCTTCTTGTTTGCCCAGTTGTTCAGCATGTATTCTGATTGTAAAACCCTTTGTACATGGCGCCCAGAGTTAGTGCAAAGAGTTATTGTTCGTTGTTGGATTATGTTGTTTTTCAGACCAATCTGGAGATGCAGATACAGGCGATGAGAGTGAGTCGGTAGTCGCGGTGTTCACAGTTCGTAATGATGTCCTTTATCGAACGGACAAAAGTACGTCGATAGTGTACATGAAGAGAGGTGGTGTGCTGGAAGCCGATAAACCGATCGCAGATCAACTACGAGTGATAGTGTACGTACAATTATTTCTTCAAACTGCTCAGTGTTTCTCAAATTTCTAAAACCTGAAGTGCCTCGGCTTTTCAGGCTGAATGAGGGCAATCCCTATGAAACACTATTTTCACTAATCGGCAAAGCAGTGACTCCTTATTTCAAGTCGTTTATCAAGGAGAGCGGTCGAGGTGAACGCGATGGCGATAAGTTAGCGCCAACTGTTGAGAAAAATCTCAATGAGGCTGAGGTATGGGTGAAGATTTCTTGGTGTAATTTTAAAAGCTGATACAAACGCAACTTTAGGTTGCCCTGTTACATCTCCAGCAGAACATTGACATTCCGGAAATCAATCTTGTAATCAATCCACACATTCAAGCTGCGATTCAGAAAGCTAACAAAGAGGGCAGAAAAGCAAAGGTAGATGACGTGTTGACTGGTATTACTGTACCCTCATACACTCATACTATTGTACTTGTGCAGAGCTGTGAAAATCTTTTGATTTAGGTGACCGATTTGGGTGATCTTGTTGAGGATGCACAATTTTTGAACAGTCTTCAGTCTGGAGTGAACAGATGGATCAAGGAAATACGAAAGGTTAGCCTTTTCTCTTGATGAAGGTGCTAACACTGAGAGCGTCCTTTATGACGGGCTGCGATTATCAGTATGGTGATTGACACTTGCTTCGATAGTACTGGTTGATCACAACCTTCAATGATAAGTATTGTTTTTAACTGAATCAGTGTCAGGAAAGCGGAAGTGAATAGATTTGGCCAGTGTTACCCGTAGGAGGTTTATAGGTTGTGCACATATTTGGTTACGACTTGAAGTCAAAGGAAACAAATACACCTGCTCTAGTAAGTAAAGAAGTTCTAGAGATACCTTATGAAAGAACTTTGCACCTTTTGAAGATCAGACATTCTCAGAACCCATATATTTGACGACTTTGGTACAGGCGCCTAGGGTTTATTTGGTAGTCCTATTAATCATGGCACTATAGGTAGAGCTATGGCAATTTTAGTTATCATCTAAAAACCTTCAAATAAAGGATGAACCGCTTCCACCATTTCTCTCAATTCATCCAATGAAGCTAATGAATTGCTAGTAAATGGATATCGCTGAGATAAAAAAGCTTGGGGGTTATTTTTCTCCGCTTAAGAAAGCATTGGCCAGCTTTACAGTTATAAGCCAGTTCGACTATCAGTTTCGTTTCCGGAGCTGTCGTCATTTCCAGGTAACAAAACTGGAACGTGATCCAGGTTCAGGCTCATCACTGCAAGAGATGACATTCTGGCTCAATTTGGAGCGTGCATTACAGAAAATACTTCAGAAAAGGGAATCTGAAGAGGTATGGACTTGAAGCACTCCTAAATTGCAAGAATGACACATTCCGATCTATCACTTCTAGGTAACACTAACCCTCGAGGCTCTCAAATGTGGAAAAAGGTTCCATGCAACGGTGTCGTTTGATACAGATACAGGTAAGCTATTTGTTCGTGTCTCATTGGAGTTCTGGCATAGTTGGGACGGCTTCAATGACCATTAAATTTGCATTGTCATTAGAGTGCTTGGTCCCGAGTAGTCGATCTGTTTAGAGCTTAGCATTTGGACACCATGATTCAAGCAATTTTCGACTGTGATTGCCAGATTTTCCTTTGCACCTTTCCTGCTGATCTTTTCTCAGCTTTCTTATCCATATTTGACCAACTGACTTACCCTGCTAGTACTCTAGCGCGAAGTGTCTCTTGGTGAAGTGTTTGATTTCAGGTCTCAAGCAAACGCTAGCCCTTGTAACCGACTACAACTCCTTGATGAAGGACTTCCCGTTGAATGAATTAGTATCGGCCTCTGATTTGGAGTCGATCAAAATTGCGCTTGGTAACGTATTCGGACACATGAAAAAGATTAGGTTTGTTTGTGCAAATTTTTTCTCGTGATTTCCTCCGAAGTTACTGATCGATAACTGTATCAGAATGTCCAAGAATTTTCGAGTCTTTTCGAGCCTGAATCTGCTTTAAAATCACTTTAAGAGCCAGCCGTGGAAGTTTGAACTCCATCACCAACTAGTTTAAGCAGTCTTGTGATATAGTAGTTTCACGACTGGTTATTAGTTCGAGATTCAAGTATAATGGATCGTGAAACGATTACTGCCGATAAGCCTGAAATTCCTTCATGCCTCAAGTATGGATCTTCAGAGACAGCTACTTTCCATAAATTTCCTGTTGTATTATAAAGGGATGCTCCATCCATCGCTACAATGTTCCGCTGGTTCTCAGAACATGCAAAAGGGACTACTGGGGAAGTCTGAATGCTCTGGACGACGTCCTAAGATCTTCCTTTGGCTCTACGTGCATTGGGCCATTGGGTCAGGGCCATCCGGGCGCAACTAGATTTGTTAACAGTCTCCAGTCCAGTGATTTTTCATACGTAGTATTCTTTTCGCATTCGCTGACTTTCTCGTGGAAACATTGTCGAAAACTTCAATGTTCATGAAAGGGTGTTGACCATCTGCATACACTCATTGCCTTTGCTTTTTATTGAAGAGTCGTCTTACTGCTGCCCGATCGATAGGGAGAGGTTGCGTGCATTAATATTTGACATATTACGGTCTGAGGTTATTGTTTGTAAGGTTGGATAGTTTTGAACCTGAAGCACAAACAGTTTCGAAAATTCTTGGCCTCTAGTACATATTATAGTACTTGAAGTCATGCAAGAATCTGTGTTTCAGAGCTACTAAATATCCGGTTCAACGTGCTTTACGGTTCATTGAAGCCATTTCACGCGATATGAATGGGCAAATATTAAAGGTAACCTATTTGTTTTCCTTCTATCTGTTTTTATAAACAGTAATGGCGACAGTTTAGGTACTCGGTACTCGTCGCCTTATGCATATCTCCATAGTTGAATTTGATCAACTTATGATGCAATGTATACAGTTATTCACAAAATGGGATGATGAATACGATAAGTAGGTTTTACTTGTAAATCTTGAAGGGTAGGGATGTTATCTGCGTAGCAAGATTCGTTTTAGTGCTATGAGCCTATCTGTTCAACGGTTTAACCCCTCTGATGTTATAAATCTGAAGGGGTTACTGTACCATGATACTTTCAGATTTATCACCCTTCTACGTGATATATCGAAGAAAAAACGAGATGAACCCGTAAAGCTGATGTGGAAGGTCATGCCCTTGCATAAGAAGCTCGAAGGACGTCTTGTCCAAATAAAGGCTTTCAGGAAGTTCGTTTTTTGGTCATTTTATAGTCTGTAGAAAGATTTCTTAGCCTTTTCCAATCTCTGATTTGATTAGTATTCGCCTGATACTTCAGACAGCATGAGCAACTTCGAGTGGTTATTGCTCGTGTACTACGCCCTGCTGGAACGCCATCTACCGAGTCTCAGCCAGATACTCAATCACACTCGGGCGAAGTGACTCCAGTGGACCAGGTATGCTGTGAATTTGCTGTGGTTGTAATTGAGAGCATTCAGCGTAGATTATGATGTTCAGGTCAACCTTGCATACGAGTTTGTTAAAGAGGTAGACTGTTTGGACGTGAGTATCGAGGGCACCACTGCATGGGATGCTGCACAGCGCAGGTGAGCATGCTAATCCCTGAAATGACTTTTTTTCAAATTTACGCCCAATACGTGTGAAATTCAGGTACGAGGAGCAAATTGCTCGTGTCGAAACTGCAATTACATCAAGGCTTAGAGATCAGCTTGGTTCAGCTCGCAATGCTAACGAGATGTTTAGCATTTTCAGGTACATTACCGAATCACACTAGGTACCACCAGGCTTTTACCAGTCAAAAATAACTTTCAGCCGTTTCAATGCCCTGTTCTGTCGTCCACAAATTCTTGGAGCAGTTCGCGAATATCAAACTCAGTTAATTCAGAGAGTGAAAGAAGACATTGAAAGGCTACAGGTAAGACATTTACCTGAAATAGCACTCTGTATTGTTCCCGTATATTTCCTTTCAGGCCAAATTCACGAAACACTACGCGGAAAAGCGAGGCGAAATTCTGACTCCTACATTTGATATCCCACCAGTTTCCGCCAATATCATTTGGATCCGCCAAATAGAACGTCAACTGTCCCTGTATATGCAGAGAGTCGCCTCAGTACTGGGTACAGGCTGGGAAAATCACGTCGAAGGTAGTTACCGAAAAGAGACACTGTAGCTTGGTTTGGCCACTTAGTGGCCGATATATTTTCTAAAATTGATGGCTTATTTCCGTAATACTGCATTTTCCTGCTGCTCTTTCTGCGATATTAAATATTTTAGTAGTGTTAGTCTGAACTGGACCCATTGTCCTGCGTATATTACCGTATATATCCAAGCTGCGAACCCAGTAACTTACTTAACACAACAATTCTCGGGACACGAACCAATATCAAGTTTATGAAACTTTTTGGATCCGTCGGATGGTAGCTACAGACTTTGTTGAAGTTTCTCCTTGCCTTCCACCACCATATCCATACTATAATACTGATCCATTCTGGATTGATTTTTACTTTTCTTTCTGTCCATTTCAACTGATCAATTTGACTATTTTCTTTGAATCATTTGATAGTCAACGTTTTTCGTTTAAGCACGCCAATTGAAATCAGAAGCAGATAACTTCCGCAAAGTGCTCGATACTCAGCCTTTGTTCGAGAACTGGGTGGAACAGGTGCTCGCGAAAGGAACGAATATGCCCGGTCGAGTGAGTAATATCTTAGTAGTTACAAAATGAAGAGAGTCGGGTATGGAAGTTACCCCTTGAATTTACGTAAAATTAAAGTAAATATTGTTTTTCCTAGGTCTTCGTCATTGATCGACGATCCAAGGATGGAAAACCATACCTACACCTCAAAGTCAACTTCAGCCCCGAAAGTATAGTTCTACACAAAGAGGTATTCCTAGTTGTTTTCTTCTTTGAGGATTTCCTAGCTTTCCTTGTATTGCTTACACCGTTTTTTTGTCAAGCCATAATGGTATTTGAAAAGGCCAATTTAGGTACGAAATCTGAAAAATATGGGTTTCCGCATTCCGCTGAAAGTAGTGAATGCTGCTCATCAAGCTAATCAGATCTATCCATTCGCCATCAGTCTTCTTGAGTCCACTCAGGTAGTAATCTTTTCTATATATGGAGTGGCTTTCATTTAATTTGACTGGTTAATTTATTTAAATTTCATTCATGATTCGGTTTCAGACTTATGAATCGATTAATGAGCGGCTGGCACAAAAGACCGGTATTGATACGTTGATTGCAAGCTACAAAAAGGATATACAGTCACAGATAGCCGATGGGTATCAGTTGAATTGGGAGTCGTATAAAATTGATCCCTACGTCACGAAACTGGCTGAAACGGTCAACAACTACCAGGTAATCTCCTTCCTCGTGAAACCCGGCCTAACCGTTCTCGGCGAATTTGAATGATTGGGCGTATTTGATTTAGGAGCGCGTCGAAGACCTCATCCTTATTGCGGACAATATCGAAGTTGACTTAGCGGCATTGGATACCTGCCAATACAACGCTGTTACCATTGGTGCCCAACTGGCTTCTATACAAAAGTCTGTTGATCAGCTAGCACTCGGCAACTATTCGAATCTGACACAATGGGTTGATAAATTGGACAAGAAGGTATGTCTCTTGAATAAGTTTTTTCCGATTTGTTGTCTTTCAGTATAGTTCTTCTGGTCATTGTAGGNCAACTGTTTTCGGTTACAGTAGGTACAAGACGCGTGCGGTTGCAATGCGTTCCATTTCCAGATTGAAGCAAAACTGGCTGCTCGTGTTGAAGAGGCAATACGACTATGGACATTGGTCTATTCAGCCAGTGAGGAAGTAGATGAATACAAGGAGAGCAACGTTGCCCTTCCACCTGTTCATCCTGTCCTCATCGAGGTAAATATGTTTACAAAATTGAATTTACGTTATATTACCGAGCTTTAACGCCAAGAATGTGTGGAATGCTCTTTTACTTTAAGATTCGACTTACTGCTCAAACCATCTACATTAGTCCATCGATAGAACAAGCAAGAGCCAAATTGCTTGAGCAATTGGTAGAATGGCATGCAGTCGTCACTAGTCAGCCACGAATCAGCAGTACGCGGTTCCAGGTAGGATAGGAGTATTAAAAAGATCACCCAACACATACAGTTTTTTAAAATGTTGCCGTATAAAATTTCAAGAATGTTGAAAATACCTTAATATCCTGGCTTCTGGAAAACATTGGAAAGCTTGTGCACTCATTACAAACTTTTTTCTTGCTCGAAGCTTTTTCGTTTGTAACATGATACCAATTTTCAAGCTGGCAATGAATCGTGACCTGAACGTAGCCACGTACAAGAACATTCTCAGTCGCCTACCCAATGGGTTAGGTGTACTCGAAAAGGCCTACACTACGGTGGACCGTATTCTGAGGGAGGTAGGTGAAACTAGGTAGTATGTTTCGTCTCCGGCTTCACGAAAGCTATAGTGGTAACTGTTCAGGTAGACGAGTACGTGAATGAATGGCTTCGTTACCAAGCCCTTTGGGATCTCCAAGCGGAGATGCTCTACGAGAGACTCGGTACTGATCTGTCGAAGTGGATGAAGACCCTTGTAGAGATCAGGAAAAGTCGCAGCACATTTGACACTCAGGTACGTTGCTGATTGGCTATTGACCTATGGGGTGTTCATCATCAAATGATTCTTTATAAAGCCTCAAATAACGAAGATCTGAAGCTCATATTAGCCTACAGGGAGCACTTTTCATCTTAAGAAACCGGTTCTTTCGAGCTTTTGAAATAGTATCGAAGGAACACTTAGTTTAGGATACGAAGAAGGAAATATTCCCAGTGATAGTTGATTATGCCAAAGTACAGCTGAAAGTCACTCTGAAGTACGATTACTGGCACAAGGAAGTTCTTCAAAAGTTTGGTACTGCTGTCGGTAGGTTTTTCTCTAATTCGAAGCTCTACCACTAATGCTTTGATGTTTCCACGTTGTTGAAATTCCTAGTCTCTTTTAATGTCTTCTCGTATTGTAGGCAACGAAATGCAACAGTTCTTTGGAAATATCTCGAAGTGGCGTGAAGAGCTGGAATCGCAGGGTGTTGATTCTGGCACGACAACTGATGCTGTAGCTCTCATTACCTACGTTCAAACACTGAAGAAGCAAACGAAAGTCGGACAAGAGACGGTGAGCGTGGATTCCGTTAAGGCGATCAGATGGATGACTAGTCTTGTTACTGGTCTCCGCATGACTTAGGTTGACCAATTCCGAGCAGCCCAACGATTATTGTCACAACAACGTTACCAATTCCCTGCTCAATGGTTGTATGCGGAGAATGTCGAAGGTGAATGGTCGGCGTTGACAGAGATTTTGCTTCGTAAAGATTCGTCAATACAGTCGCAGGTGGGTTTCCAAATCTTTTGTGGCTTGCGGCCTCATTCCAGTTTTCCGTTGTGGATTACTGAGTTGCTAGTGAAGCCTGCGATTTATTTGAGAACTCCTTTCAGGTTAACAACCTACAAACGAAAATCCGTGAAGAAAATGAGATGGTTGAAAAGCGTACACAAGAGACCCTGTCCGAATGGGAACGTGCGAAACCAGTCGAAGGAGCTCAGAGGCCAAATGAGGCTCTTGCTGCGCTCAACACATTCGAACAGAAAATCGCCAAGTTGTCAGAGGTCTGAGTATTTCCTTTTTATGCCTCTGAATAGAACANGATGTGAAGCTGAGTATTGTTGTAGGATCGTGAAAAAATGCGCAGAGCTCGTCATGCGCTCGATATGGCTGATCCTGCTGGAGTTCCTGTGGATGCCGATAAACTAGCGGTCGCTGCAGAAGAATTAGCTGACTTGAAGGGTGTCTGGCAAGCCTTAACACCAATCTACACTTCAATTGATGAAATGAAGGTGGGTGATGGTTTCCATCACTACATTTTTGTTTTCCACCTTCATGTTAGAGAAGGTCATAAGTCATTGGCCTTCGATTTCTGGCTCCGTGGGCCGATTAGCCAATGAGTTTTAATAGCGATCCTGAAAAACCCATTTCCTTGGAGTTTGCCTCGATCTCGAGAACAGTACATCTTAAGTAGGGTTATTTTCGTTCTCTGCTAATGGAGATTACCAATTTAGGAGAAAACATGGTTGTCAGTTCAACCACGCAAATTGCGCCAGTCCCTCGATGAACTCATGAGTCAGCTGAAGCATCTACCGGTGAAATACAAGAGTTACAAGAGTTATGAGTACGCCAAGCAAATGATGCATAACTACTCGAAAATGAATATGCTGGTCATGGAACTGAAATCCGAGGCATTGAAAGAACGTCATTGGCGTCAGATGATGAAGGAACTGCGAGTTACGTGGAATCTGTCTGATCTAACTCTTGGACAGGTGGGCACTCTCATGTTTATTCCTTTTTCTGGTTTTGTAAGTGGGTCTTCATTGCAAGCTATTGATTTGGTCGACGTTTAGGTCTGGGATGCTGATTTGCAACGTCATGAGCATGCAATTAAGCAGATCTTGCTAGTGGCTCAAGGTGAACTCGCTTTGGAGGAGTTCTTGAAGCAGGTTTGTTGAGTTTTGTTTTTTTTAAATTTATTTACTTTTTTCTTCTTTTTTGACTCCAAATATACAAAGGGAATTTTAGATGAAAGATTTCTGGCAATCCTACGACGTCGAGCTGGTTAACTACCAGAATAAGACAAGGCTCATCAAAGGTTGGGATGAGTTGTTCAACAAGCTAAAGGAACACCAGAATTCATTGGCTGCGATGAAACTGTCACCATACTACAAGCAGTTCGAAGAGGTTTATTCCGTGGCCTTCAGTCGGATATTAATTTACTTGGTTTTTTTTCGAATATTGCTTACTTTAAGAATGCACTGTCCTGGGAAGAGAAGTTGAATCGTATCAGCGCTATGTTCGATGTCTGGATTGATGTGCAACGTCGATGGGTGTATTTGGAAGGTTTATTCTCTGGATCAGCCGATATTGCCACCTTGCTGCCCATTGAAAGCGCTCGTTTCTCTAGGTGAATCAGTTCTATCAGTTTCTGGACCATCAAGTCCATCACACGTCATTTGGTTCAATGTTCAATGGTATTATAGCATTTCTACGGAGTTCTTGGCTTTGATGAAGAAAGTCACCCAAGCACCGCGTATTCTTGATGTAGTCGGTATGCAAGGAGCCCAACGTCTTCTTGACAGACTCGCGGATATGCTTTCAAAAATCCAAAAAGCTCTTGGCGAATATCTCGAAAGGGAGAGGGCATCATTCCCTCGGTGAGTGGAATTATTTCAATGCGTATACTTATCTCGCGAAATGATAATTACTTCTTGTAGATTTTACTTTGTGGGAGACGAAGATCTGCTCGAAATCATGGGTAATAGCAAAGATATCACACGTCTACAGAAGCATCTCAAGAAAATGTTTGCTGGTGTGACAGCGATTGATGTCGGAGAAGAGGATCGCATAGTAAGTGACGGGATTCCGTTTTTTCGGGGACAAAAAAGGGGTTAAGTAATACATCAGACATTAGTGCCAAGTCACTTACATGGTTCAGAATGGAGGGCGTTGATACTGTCCTCTGATTCCAAGCTCGGTTTAGAGTTTCCAGTTATCAGTAATTCGTTGGGATAAAGCAGAGCATCTGCCAGAAATGCCGTTCGTAAAATTAAGACATGGATCGTTTAGATTACTGCACTTCACAGTCGTGAAGGTGAGCGGGTGGACCTTGTTCAACCTGTTCATACGAAAGAAGTTCGTATTAATGACTGGTTGAAGGCATTGGAAGCGGAAATGAAACATACCTTAGCAAGGTGAATTCAATAGTTTTGTTTTGATGTGTCCTTAGAATGGCCGGAGTAACTAGCAATTAGAGTTTTCATATACATAGAGCCTTTTTTCAGATTCAAGACTTTTCGTGAAAATTCGGTATTTCAGACTTCTGGGTCAGTCACTGATACATTTCGCAAAACTGGACATTGACACGGTAACTCCTGAAGAGTACATGGAATGGCTGGATAAGTACCCGGTAATTGTTTTTTTAGTTCTACGTTGTTCTTCATAAGTAATTTTGGATTTATGAAAGTTTGTTGATAAGATTGTTATTGTCGATCTGTCCGTATTTTAATCTGTTTTTGATAATTCGAAAGCAGTCCATGTTTCGTCTTCTTTGGAACATAATCGTGGTTTCTGTTATTTTCTTTATCCCTGCTCCATCAATCAAGCGCTAAAGGTTTTTAGGCACAAGTTATTGGACTGACTGCGGAGATTTGGTGGAGTAATCAAATGGAGATTGCACTATCTGACGGCAAGGATGTGGAAACAGTTGAACAGGCAGTATCGGCGACGCTGGCACTGCTAGCTGATTCCGTGCTGAAAGACCAGCCGGCAATTAGAAGAAAGAAGATCGAGGCCTTGGTATGTGGAGCTCATCGACTGATCTCTTTTATTTTCGGAAAATCATCATATCGTGAATCTAGATCACGGAGTTTGTACACAAAAGGGATACATGCAGAAGACTCACCACTGACGCTGTTAAAAGTCAGACAGATTTTGGCTGGCTGCAGTGCATGCGTTTTTATTTCGATCCAAAACAGGTAAAAATCCCTATTTTTCCTGATTTTTTTTTTGCGTTTTTCATTTTCCACTGATTGTTTACGTATGAGTGGGATTTCTTTCTTACCAGTGGGTTGTTTCCAGCCTGATGCAGCACGTTGTTGCGTTGTAAAAATAGCAAATGCACAATTTTACTATGGTTTCGAGTACTTGGGTATTCAAGAAAGGCTTGTGCGTACTCCACTTACGGATCGTTGCTACCTGACGATGACCCAAGCATTGCACTCCAGGTATTCGGCTTGGAGAGATCCTCGCCATAAAACCTAGTTCTGTTTTGTCTTCGCTAAGATGTATTGGATTTGACCGTTCAGACTTGGTGGATCTCCATTCGGACCAGCCGGTACAGGAAAAACTGAGTCTGTAAAGGCACTCGGTCATCAGCTGGGTCGATTCGTGTTAGTATTCAACTGCGACGAAACGTTCGATTTCCAGGTAAAATTTCTTACTGTAGTTTTAATGACAAGGCGGCTTTCTTGAAAATGCTTCTAGGCAATGGGTCGAATTCTGGTTGGTCTGTGTCAAGTCGGAGCCTGGGGTTGCTTCGATGAGTTTAATCGACTGGAAGAGCGTATGCTGTCAGCCGTATCTCAACAGATCCAGACTATCCAGGTATGTGTTATTCTCGTAATCGTCAAAAAACGTTCTACCGAGAATTCAATCGATATCGTCTAAAGTTTGAATCGCAACATATTTATAGGCTACCTTGTAGGTTTCGGGAGTTTTGTTATTTTAATGCCTAGTCATTGCAGGAGGCAGTACGTGCTGGTGGTGAAATGACAGTTGACTTGGTTGGAAAACGATTAAATGTAAATCCAAATATTGGTATCTTCATCACAATGAATCCTGGCTACTCTGGTAGATCAAATCTGCCTGATAACTTGAAACAGGTAGGTGGTATAATTAAGTAATTGACTTGGGCACAAGAGTTGGATCTGCGGTCACTACGGTAGCAGGTCGGACTAGAGGAATGAATATTCCTGAAAGCTTAAATTTCAGCTGTTCCGAAGCTTAGCCATGACTCAGCCTGATCGTCAACTTATCGCCCAAGTTATGCTCTTCTCTCAAGGTTTCCGTACTGCTGAAGTCCTTGCGAATAAGATTGTTCCCTTGTTCATGTGGGCTGTTCATTTACACTAAAAACTTCTTCACTTATTCCCGAAGTAAGTTCTAATTTTTCATCCGAATCTTATATGTTCAGTCTTTGCAAGGAGCAGCTTTCGTCCCAATGTCACTACGATTTCGGTCTTCGTGCTCTGAAGTACGTGCTAGTGTCCGCAGGAAATGTAAAGCGTGACAAACTCGCTAAAATGGGATCGGCAGCGTTGGAAGATGTGGCCGAGCAGCAGGTGCACCATTTTGAAAATCTGATATTGCCCATTTTTTNTTTTTTCGGATTGCCAGACTATTTGATGGCCCTATTCGTTTTTAGATGTTGATTCAATCTGTCTGCGAAACATTAGTGCCGAAACTTGTGAGCGAAGACATTGCCCTACTTTTCTCACTGCTGTCTGACGTCTTCCCGTCGATTCACTACACACCAAATCAAATGATTGAGTGAGTTGGACTGATAGTTGTATTGCTTCCCTCATGAAAAGAGCTCATTCGATCAAATGTTTAGATTACGTCAACTTATTGCTCAAGTATGCGATGAACTCATGTTGTGTCACGCCGATATCACTGGCGAATTGGGAGCGGCTTGGATTGAAAAAGTGCTGCAACTGTATCAAATCACTAATCTCAACCATGGTCTCATGCTCGTCGGCCCAAGTGGTAGTGGTAAAACCACTGCATGGAAGGTGCTGCTCAAAGCATTGGAGCGATTCGAGAAGATTGAAGGCGTGGCCCATGTCATCGATGCAAAGGCAATGAGTAAAGACGCTTTGTATGGTGTACTTGATCCCAATACCCGCGAATGGACAGATGGATTGTTCACTTCGGTTATCAGGAGGTGAGTGTGAAGTTGCGATGCGTTCAAATTTGCTTTTTTTAATCCGTTGTGTCTTGTTGAAAACATATGTGAAAAACTGTTTCTTCTATTCAATCATTCTGAGATACCGTCAGTGCAATTGAATTTTTGTCCATTTGACGCNAGTCTCGATTTCTTCAATCTATGGTTCGAATCTGCTGGATCCGATTTTGATGATATTTCAGGATAATCGATAATGTCCGCGGTGAAAGTGAGAAACGACAATGGATCATTTTCGACGGTGATGTTGATCCGGAGTGGGTTGAAAATTTGAACTCAGTTCTCGACGACAACAAGTTGCTCACCCTACCAAATGGAGAGCGTCTGGCAATCCCACCAAATGTGAGTTCGTCTCCCATTTCTACTTTGTTTTCTTCTGAAGAGCTACTTCATCTTTTTTGCCCAAAATGGTCGTTGCGAACCTCAGTTGTGAAATTTATGGTTATGGTTCCTCGCTTTTCCCTTACGTCGCACGAATAAAGTCTGAATTTATCACTCCTTTAGACACATTGTTTTAGGTCCGTATTATATTTGAAGTTGCTGATTTGAAATATGCTACGTTGGCTACAGTATCTCGTTGTGGTATGGTATGGTTCAGTGATGAGGTGGGTAACATGGTTCTTCAGGTTTTCTTTTCATCATTCAATTCGTCTTATTCTTTAATACAGGTTGTAACGACGGAGATGATGTTCGAGCACTACTTGGCTCGCTTACGCAATGTCTCCATTGAAAGCGATGCAGTGATTGCCGAAGATGCAGCGCCGACTCGATCGGTTACGATTCAGAGACAGTGTGCCGCTTCGCTTCAATCTCATTTCTCTCCAGGTATGAACTCGAGCGTCGTCTAAACTCAAATGAGATTCAGTGAGCTCCTACATTCTGTTATCATAAGTGTCAAGCTATTTAAACGCCAGGGTGGTGTTGCTAAGTAGTGGGCGGAGTAATCAGAGTGACCATCGGTTTAAGGGTGAGTTGCTACTTGCCGGCAAGGGAAACTGTAGCAAAACACCTGTTCTTTTTAGTTCGTTTTTGATTTCATCGCTTGGCTACCTATTCCTTGAAGGTTGTGCACCTTTACTGTAAACCTGGGTAGTTTTAAAGTTATCTGAAGTAGCCATCCGTAGTGAATTAATGATAATGGGTCAATAAAAACTGGGCGTAGTGAAAAGTCATACGATAGTTAGCCGAGTGCAGTGTGGTCAAATTACAACCTTTTTGAGTTAGAATAGTCAGAATTAACCCAAAAGGTGGCAAATTCCTGCAATGAAAGATAGGTGGCAGTGTGAATGACGGTAGTATTTTCAAAAAAAGTTTCACAGGATTTTACGTAAATTTTGTCGAATTCGATTTTTGCATTTTCTTGGGGCTTGGATGATGCATTATCACACACGCATGGTTCGAGGATCAAATCCCGGATTGGTCCGGCCAGACCAAGGAAGCTTTCACACCTTCGGGGTCGGGTGCCAGACCCGTCTGGAAGGATAAAAGCACTGATTTGTACATTGGCTGGCCACTACAAGTCATTGCGTAGGCCACATACGCATTCAAAGCGCCTCTACGATTCTGAACGGATGTCTAGTGTGAGGCGCATCCCAAAGCGGGATTATTTAACGTCGAATGACTATCCTTAATTTTTTTACCCTTATTACTTGCCTGTGAAGTAGATCGTATCAGTCAGCGGTGAGTCTCAAGAACCAAACGGTTGGCTGAAAATGCTATAAGGCCATGCTTTCTATTCTCATACTTGGGTGGTTTTTGATTTCTTTATGATGATGGGTTGATGAAATTTACTCCTAAACTTTCTTTATTGTAGTAGGTGCTTCTACCAACTTTCTTCACTTTGTTGTGCGCTGTTGCTAATGTAAGTGGAAAAATCAAATGATGACTTTGCAGATGGCTTGGTTCCATTGGCTCTCAACTATGCACTTGCTAATCTCGATCATATTATGGTTCCAACGCAGCAGCGGCTCTTGTCATCATTCTTTGCCATGATGAATTACTCCGTTCGTTGTGTCATTAACCACGATGCTAGTCAAGGGGATTTCCCATTATCAGTAAGTCATTTGTACAGTTGTATTTTTTCACCATGCGCATAAGTTCGGAGAATCGCTGTGGATGGAGAATCACATAGTAAAGCTCGACGATTTTATAAGTTTTCTTTAAATGGGCTTGATGAGTAGTTTTTGTTTGCAGGCTCTTACGTTGGAGATAAATTAGTGAAATTAGTGCTCCAAAAATTCAAAGATGGGGTTTTCTAGTCGAGTCGGATCAGTATGGGTAAAAGATAAGAATGGACAGATCACTCTCACTTTCTGGTCTCACTGACTTGAGCGGGGCTTAGCTTGTATTCATCTGCTTTGTGGAGCTCTTAAGGGAACACAAATAATTCGAAAAGGCGCGGCTAATGACAGTTACATCTTGTCGAAGGAAATTTTCGTTCCAAATTGTTCGTATGTTTTCAGCCGGACCAGGTCGAAACCTATGTGACTCGAACAATGCTCACAAATATGATCTGGGCGTTCAGTGGTGATGGCAAATGGAAGTGTCGTCAACAAATGAGTGATTTCATTCGAAATTCAACTACCCTCACATTACCCTCCAATGAACAGGTACTCGAAAAGTCGAAAAGCTGCAATATTTTCTAAAGACAACAGTTTGCTATTACTATCCATAACTTGGGAAGTGAATGTGACCTGTTAAGGCTCCACTTATTGACTTTGAAGTGCAACTGAGTGGTGAATGGCAACCGTGGTTAAGTCGAGTCCCAGTCATGGAGATTGAAGGTAGCCTTTGGCTCGTTTTGATTTGTTAGGGAATAATTTGTTTTGAAAATAAGTAGTTCTTTTGCTTCTTATCTCTATTGAATTATCCGTTTGCAGCCCACCGTGTGGCCGCAGCCGATCTAGTCGTGCCAACGATTGACACCGTCCGTCACGAGATGCTCCTCTCGGCTTGGTTGTCAGAGCACAAACCTCTAGTTTTGTGCGGACCGCCTGGTTCCGGAAAGGTACTTCTATAAACTATATTTCATGCCTTTTCTTTCTATTTTCTTTTTTTTTTTTGATTATTCTTCATCTTTCTTTGCAGACAATGACATTGTTGGCCGCCTTACGGTCGCAACAAGATATGGACGTGGTAAACGTCAACTTCTCTTCATCGACTACGCCAGAACTGCTAATGAAGACGTTCGATCACTATTGTGAATATCGCCGCACACCGAATGGCATTGTCCTGGCACCAGTCCAGCTGAGCAGATGGTTGGTGATCTTCTGTGATGAGATCAACTTGCCAGCTCCCGACAAATACGGTACTCAACGTGTGATCAGTTTCCTGCGGCAACTTGTGGAAATGGTACGGTGATACTCGCTTGTGTTAAGAAACTTCGTGCACGTCTCTATTTACTGCTTTTTAGAATGGCTTCTATCGGTCATCGGATCACTCTTGGGTGTCCCTGGAGCGAATCCAATTCGTCGGCGCCTGTAACCCTCCAACAGATCCTGGCCGTCATCCAATGACGCTGCGCTTCTTGCGTCATGTTCCCGTGGTGTATGTTGACTATCCAGGGCAGACGTCACTTCTGCAGATTTACGGAACCTTTAACAGGTTGGAACTTTTGCTAGTGTAAATTATTTTCCGTGACAAGGGAGGGGGGGNGGGGGGGAGGGTTTAAATCGGTTAGACTATTCGGTCCTTATTGATTAGCAGTGACTTCAAACTAATATTATAGAGCTATGCTCAAAACAGTGCCAGCAGTCCGAGGCCTTGCCGATCCACTCACTAATGCCATGGTCGACGTTTACTTGGCCAGTCAGGTGAGTTTTTTGCTGTGGCAAATTTCGTCTGTTTTTTCTTCACGGCGTGATCCAGGAAAAGTTGAATTTTCTCAGGAACACTTCACTCAAGATGACCAACCTCACTATGTATATTCGCCTCGTGAACTTACCCGATGGGTTCGTGGAATATCTGAAGCTATTGCTCCGCTCGATGGAATCAGTCCTGATCAGCTGGTTCGCCTTTGGGCTCACGAAGCACTGCGATTGTTCCAAGATCGACTCGTTACCGAAGTTGAACGCGAATGGACTGATGAGCTGGTTGATTCGACAGCGGAAAAGTTTGTTTTGGTGTTTTTGGCTTTGATATCCTTCATTTCTCTCAGTCGTTTCTTTAAAATTAATATCTAAAAGGAGAGAAGCGTGGTAGCACTGGATTTGTACACGCAGTTGTAAGGTTTCTGCTGGGAGGCTGATTTCCATCGTCAGAATTCGCCCTCCGCGCTGGAGCTTCTTTAAAGAGTGATTAAAGTTACCCTACTTCCTCCACCTTACCCGGTATAATTCAGCATTGACTCGGGAAAAGTAATAACCAATAAGCATCGCTGATACGGCCTTGTTCAGGTACTTTGGTGGCGCTTGCAATATCAAGGAATCGTTGCGTCGTCCTCTCCTTTACTCGTGTTGGTTATCGAAGCACTACGTTCCAGTTACAAGAGACGAACTCAAAGATTATGTCACCGCAAGGCTCAAAGTGAGGTTTCCCCTAGACTTCTCTATCCTAAAACTTCAAACATATGCATCCATTTGTTAAGGGTTTCTACGAGGAAGAACTTGACGTGCAATTGGTCCTGTTCGATCAAATGCTCGATCATGTACTGCGTATCGATCGTATTTACCGCCAACCTCAAGGCCATCTATTGCTTATTGGTACTGCTGGAGCTGGAAAGACAACTTTGTCAAGATTTGTGGCTTGGCTTAATGGGCTTAGCGTATTCCAGGTTAGTATGCATCTGTATTTTATCGATAACTATGGGTATTTTCTATTCGGATGGTTTTCTCTTCAGCTCAAAGTTCACTCTAAATACACTGCTGCCGATTTCGACGAGGATATGCGAACAGTTTTGCGACGAGCTGGCTGCCGTAACGAGAAGATGTGCTTCATCATGGATGAATCAAATATGCTGGATACTGGTTTCCTGGAGAGATTGAACACGCTGTTGGCCAACGGTGAAGTGAGTGAGACCCCTTAATTTTCGTCCTAATAGTTGCATATTGTGTAGTTGTTTATTATTGTTTTTCTTATTTAGGTACCAGGCCTGTTTGAAGGTGACGAACACACTACCCTTATGACACAGATCAAAGAAGGAGCGCAGCGCCAAGGTTTGATGTTGGATAGCCCTGATGAATTGTACAAATGGTTCACGCTGCAGGTGAGAAATTTCGTTGTTGTTGGATTCTGTTTTTTCCACTTCGAGTGAATTCTTTTATTCGTGCAAGATTGTAGTTCGAGTCACGGTTTCTTATTTATTCTTTGTGTTTACTACATCTGTCTTCAGGTCATGAGAAATCTCCACGTTGTGTTCACTATGAATCCATCTGGTAGTGGTCTTCGTGAACGAGCGTCCACGTCACCTGCTCTGTTCAATCGTTGTGTACTGAACTGGTTTGGTGACTGGGCCGATACAGCTTTGTATCAGGTAAGGAAGACGTATTCATGGCTTATCTGTTGGACTTGAACGACACTGTTACTCTACCTCTTTTGATGTAATTTATCGACTTCGAGCGAGGCATTGAAGCGGCACATATCGCTTTTGAACTGGTGATGAAATGATAGTTCAGACGGGATCTCAGGTTTTCTTTTTTCGAGTGGGTCCTACTACGAAGAATAATTTGCCAAAGGTTTTGTAATATCAAACGAGGAAGGATTCAAGGTCCTCAGAGCATAGTATAAGAAGGGCACAAAACTGCTAGTTGATTTTCTTGCAAAGGAAGCGATAAAGAATAAAGCGTAGGGTAGAATTGGGAATTAAGTTGAGAAAATCATGCGACTGCTCAAGAGTGGTTCGCTTTAGTTGCCGAGAAGGCAGAATTTGCAGAACGTGAGATAGTTGATAGTTCAGCGGCTGAGAAAGATTTTTATGGCCATCACTATGAAATCGTGATTGTTCTCTGATTTTTTTNCATTCACGGATGGTCTCCTTCAGGTTGGAATGGAGCTAACCAACACTTTGGATATGGATCGTACCGACTACGAGCCACCGTTTGCATTGTCGACTGTGTGTGATTTGGTGCCAACTCCGCCTACGTACCGTCATGCTGTAATCAACACATTGGTGCACTGTCACAAATCTGTGCAGAAGCTTAATGAGCAGGTCAGCATCACTCATTTCATTCGCTTGTGTTGTTTGCTATGAAAAACTTTGCAATTTTTCGAAAAAAATTTTTTTCTTGGTTCTTGTGAAAGTAGGGTTTTTACGAAAACAGTGCAGCTGCACTTTGAGTGATAAATGTCGATAAGTACTTGACTTAAAATTTCATTCACTCGCGGTAAACGAAATGGCATTGTAATTGATCCATCGCCTTGCAGGATTCTTTGGTAAGTTGATATAGATGGGAAACTAAAGGGTTGCTTTCCATTTCTCCTTGGTTAATAAATCTGTTCTCTTGTCACTGTCACTAGGGTCTTTCTCTTTTCCTTACTTTTCGAATCTGAGTTGAATCTCTTTTTAGGAACAAAAGCGAGGACACAGAGTGATGATTGTGACACCACGTCACTTCCTTGATCTCATTAAACATTTCATGAGCTTATTCCACGAGAAACGTCGTGACCTTGAAGAGGAAAAGGTATGAATAGGAACATTTCGGTTGCGGTACGCACCGCATCAATATTCACGTTATGGATTCAGAAAGCCATGATTTAGGTGCATCTCAACATCGGTCTGAATAAGATCCGTGAGACGGAAGAGCAAGTGAAGGAACTGCAGAAGAGTCTGACATTGAAGAGTCGTGAACTGGAGGAGAAGAAAACGGCTGCTAACTTGAAGCTGAAAGAGATGTTGGCTGATCAGCAAAAGGTACGAAATATTGTTCTTTTCTTACGTCGTCTCATAGGTAGATCTGAATGGCCGTAATTCAAGGCAGAAGATGAGAAACGTCTGTCCGAGCAACTTCAAAAGGAATTGTCTGCACAGCTCACGCAGATAGCAGCGAAGAAAACGGAAGTTCAGAAGGATCTAAGTCAGGTGAGTGGCCTTGGCAAATCGATTCTTTTTCCTTCGTTCTTCGGAACTTGGTTTTTAATATCGGGAAAATCTGAGGATCTTTATGAACTTTTATGTTGAACCTTATCAGGTCGAGCCGGCTGTCGAAGAAGCCCAACAGGCTGTCAAAGGAATCAGAAAGAACCAGCTTGTAGAGGTCAGGTCTATGGCAAGTCCACCGGTGATGGTAAAGCTTGCGCTCGAGGCAATTTGTATTCTGCTTGGAGAAAATGTTGGTACGGATTGGAAGGTGAGCGGCTTAGCAAATTTTTTAGATGAAACTTCAAAGGCAGATTTTTACACAAACTCCATCCTCCCTGATGCTTATCCATTCAGGCAATCCGTGGTGTTATGGTCAAAGACGACTTCATGCCGCGAATCCTTGCTTTCGATACTGACAGTATCACAACAGACATTCTGAAGCAAATGGATAAATATGTGAATAATCCGGATTGGGACTTCGACAAGGTAAGCTCTTCGGCTTCCATTTCTCACATTTTACTTCCTATTGTCTATAAAATTACGTTGATGTCATACTAATCGAATTGTCACTCTGGGTCGTCTTATTTCCTCAACTTTATTCACTAGTAATTTACCTCTTGGGTTCGGCTCATCACCTCGGTTCTGCGACCACAGTTTAATTTGTTTTTTAGGTCAACCGTGCTTCACAAGCTTGCGGTCCTATGGTGAAATGGGCAAAGGCTCAGCTGCTGTACTCAGGAATGTTGCACAAGGTCAGTAACGCCTTGCTTAGACCCCTTTAGTTGTTGTATTGCAAGAGTTTTTTCCAGGTAGAGCCTCTTCGTAACGAGCTCAAACGGCTCGAATCTGACGCCAAGAAGAAGACCCAGGAAGGCAATGAGGTGAAAGCACGCATAGCTCAACTAGAGCAATCGATCGCTGCATACAAGGAGGAATACGCGCAATTGATTGGACAAGCCGAAAGTATCAAGATGGATTTGGCTACTGTTCAAGAAAAGGTTGGTGCTGCGATGTACCTGAATTTTCTCAGACTTGGCTACCGCTATTCAGGTTGGACGATCAACGGAGTTGTTGTCGTCGCTGAGATCTGAACGTGACCGTTGGTCTGGTGGTTGTGATGGATTCGCTCAACAAATGGATACGCTTGTTGGAGATGCGTTGCTTACTGGAGCTTTCCTTGCTTATGCGGGTTACTTTGATCAACAGGTGAGATGCTAATACGATAAACATTTGTATCAATAAAGCCCATTAGATTTTATCTGAGCACGGCTCAAAATCGCCTGTCGTAATCCCCTGTTTTTGAACTTATTTCCTCATTGTTCTGGTTTCATTATCATGCTGTATCTTTGTAGCTTAATCTATTTGGGCTGTTGGTTTCCCGGAAAAGTTACTTAATGAGCCTTAAGCAAACTCATATTTTAAGTTGTTCATATTTGCTATTTTCAGCTTCGAGACGTCTTGTTCCATCGCTGGATTGATCACGTGCATGGGGCTGGCGTGAAGTTCCGTTCTGATCTTGCTCGAATCGAGTACCTCAGTACTGTTGACGATCGCCTGCAGTGGCAGAAGAATGCATTACCGGTAAGCGCTGAAGAAGTGCTTAATCCTTGTCAGTTGCAAGTACCACTAATTGATAGCGGGCGCGTACAGGGGGGTTCATGAGGCATTCCGCCAATTTTCATAGAAGTATTACTTGTATTCAACGCAGGTGGGGGTGTGATGGTTCCGTGTCTTACCCATACGCTAAACATGTGCCCCACTTACAGTCATTTTTATTGAGAAAAGGACACACTGGTTCCGATTTGAATAGATCAGGTAGATACAACAAGAAAATCCTGCTTGCTTCACAAATCTGCCTTTCTCACGATCCCATTTTCTTCCTGGAAGTCTTTCATGACATTTTTCAGGTGGATGATTTGTGCACGGAGAACGCGATTATGTTGCATCGCTTCAATCGCTATCCACTTATCATCGATCCATCTGGCCAAGCTTCTGAATACATAATGAAGCAGTTCGCTGGAAGAAATATCCAGAAAACAAGTTTCTTGGATGATTCATTCAGGTCAGGAAAAGTTTTGAGGAATATCCATTGGATATTCTGGTTCTCAAACAGAATTTTTTCGAAGTTTCACCTTCCAATGCTTTCCGTAAATTGTCTTAAATGAAATATTTTAGAAAGAATCTCGAATCCGCTCTTCGATTTGGTAATTCGTTGTTGGTGCAAGATGTCGAAAGTTACGATCCTATTCTCAATCCTGTTCTGAATAAGGAGGTAGAGCGGTTTCTCTTTTTCATAAGCAGCAATGTTTGTCCATTCGACTGATGTTGTGTTACATTGTGTGGCTGAACTTAGCAGTAGTTACTAGCCTTTTACAAAATTGGAAGTTTCGTCGAGGAGTTGTTGCAATATTGTCCTGACTCGGCTAAATTTCCTTCCATCTTCAGGTAAAACGTACTGGAGGACGTGTTCTGATAACGATCGGAGATCAGGACATTGACTTGTCGCCAGCATTCCAGATATTCCTCATCACTAGAGATGCTTCGGTAAGCTTTGAATGGTTAGGCTGCTGCTATGCTTTAATTAGAATCGCAAGGGCTTCTTCATTTTGAGACTGTGCGCAAATGCAAACTGTCTCATTCACTTACCATGTACTACCATATAGTACTTTACTGTTTTCAACTTTTTGTGCTGCAAATTCTCCTCCGAAAATTAGATGATTAGACCCTTGACAGCCGTACGCCGCAGCGTTTTACGGCTTCGTATTGGCCTAGAAGTGATACTCCCTTATAGCCTTTTAATTTTTTTGATTCTGGAGGCAAGGTTGCTAGTTTAAGTAGGAAACCCAATACTTCACTTTATCAGCGCCGAGGGATTTCGTAAGTGGATAGTCAGTATAAAGCTTTCAGGTGGAGTTCACTCCTGATGTATGCTCTCGAGTGACGTTTGTCAACTTCACTGTCACATCCTCAAGTCTTGCTAGCCAATGTCTCAATCAAGTTCTCCGAAGTGAACGACCAGACGTTGATAAGAAGCGTAGCGATTTGTTGAAGCTGCAGGTAAACTTTGATTCAGACGGTATTGAAGTCTTTGCATTCGAATCATCACCCAAGCCTTTCTGTTCAGGGAGAATTTGCTGTGCGCCTCCGCCAACTCGAAAAAGCGCTGTTAGCAGCATTGAACGAAAGCAAGGGTAAAATTTTGGACGACAACTCCGTTATTGGCACTCTCGAAAAATTAAAGAACGAAGCGTCAGAAGTGGCAAAGAAGGCAGCTGAGACTGATAAAGTCATGGCTGAGGTGAGTAGAAATCTCTTGTTTGGTGATGGTGAAAGCTGTAGCGAATTACCAGTTTCGAGTTTCAGGTGGAAGCGGTTTCTGCTCAGTATCAACGACTGGCTCATGCCTGTGCCCAGATTTTCCATACTTTGCAGCAGCTCAACGAGGTCTGTTCGAGTAGTCTTTATAGGAATACCCTCTAATTTTCTTTAGAGCATAGTTTTGGCGTGCTGTTCCGAGTAGCTGCAACAATGTCGTTCAGGTGCACTTCTTGTACCATTACTCGTTGGACTTCCTTTTGGACATCTTCACTTGTGTGCTGAAATCTCCCGAATTGGTTCAAACTCAAGATCATATGCAGCGGCTCAATATTATCACGTCGAATTTGTTCCAAGTACGTAATTATTGGTACTTATGCTTTTAGATCATATTTCGCTCGTACTCGGAGCAGTTGTCGCTACTTTCGTCAGGTTTACATTGGATCTTATATTGACGCATTCAATGTTTTTCGAAGCACCTGGACAGCGATTTTCTGATTTTCGAGCAAAAATTCCCAATTTTAAAACGATTAGCAACTTTAATTTTTGAAATGGAATGTTTTTGTCCAAAAAATTTGTGTGGCTACCGTATGCACACTCAAGTTCGTTCGGAAACGTGACTTGGGTCGGGTAACTTGGTTGGTGGATTTAAGCAACCACTAATCATATACTTGTCTGCCCTACCGCATTTCTGACTGCTTATTTTTATTTTTCTACCAGTCCGAGCATCAGGTGTTTGTTAAAGAGAAATTGAATTAAAATTGTTCAAAGTACAATATATTGTCCGGTTCTCAATTTCTTTTTTTAAATTGCTTCTTGATTTTTATGCGTAAGACTGACCTCATCCATTTCAGACAGTTTATCGTCGTGTGTCACGCGGTATGTTGCATGCGGACAAGGTACTGTTGGCCTTGCTGCTCATGCGAATTTCTCTACGATCTGTGGGTGGCGAACCATCGTACGATGCACAATGGGATCTTTTGCTCGGACGCAGTGAACTCTTTGCATCAAAGACGGCTCATCAATCACCACCAACAGCTCTACCATATCTCACTCCTCAGCATATGGGTGCTCTGAATAAAGCACAGAAACTACCAGGTTTTGAAAATGTAAGTTTAATAGTCCTTAGTCAAAGTAATAGTTTTAGGGAAGCCCAGGAGATATTTTTCGTTTTGTAGATCCTGGATATCATGTGCGCTCAAGCCGCGCAGATTAAGCAGTGGATGGCTTTGGATAATCCGGAAGCGGCAGTTCCTACGCTTTGGGAGGATTCAGAGCAGAAATTGAGTAAGTTTTTGGGATTTTACCCGGTTTTCGATTTACTTTTGTTTAATTTGTGAAATATTTGCAGCAAGTATTGGTGTTGCGATGAATCAGCTGATTGTGGTGCACTGCCTACGACCCGATCGTCTGATGGCCAGTGCTCATCGTCTAGTATCAGCAGCATTCGGTGAAAGCTTTATGCAACAGGATAAGGTTATCGATCTCCATGATATTATTGATAATGAGGTAAGTTTTTCGAAATATCCACCATTCACTCCCTTCTGGATATTATTATTGATAATTTTGTGATTATGTTTGTATATTAGTAATTTCGACTTATTTTGAGGTGTCCTCTTCTGATCCTGTCCTGCTATGCTCAGCCACAGGTTATGACGCCTCTGGTAAGATTGAAGATCTCGGAATACAAACGGGTCGACAGGTCACTTCGATTGCAATCGGTTCCTCAGAAGGTTTCAGCCAGGCTGATGCGGTAAGTTTCCATAAATCTATGCATTTCTGGTTTCTAATTTATTTATATCATTTGTTTTAATTTTCTTTAGGTTTTTTGTAACTCACGCCTATTAAGTTACTGTTCAGGCTCTCACAGCTGCGTCAAAGTCTGGCCGATGGGTGCTCCTCAAAAATGTTCACTTGGCACCTCAATGGCTTGGTAATATGGAGAAACGGCTGCATACCCTCAAGCCACATGCGAACTTCCGTCTGTTCCTCACCGCCGAAATTCATCCGAAACTGCCCACATCTGTACTCAGGGCTTCTCGTTTGGTAGTCTTCGAACCAGCCACTGGACTGAAGGCCAATCTGTTACGGTCATTGGCTACCCTTCCTGCTACTCGCCTTGCTAAAGCTCCTGCTGAACGTAGTCGGCTATACTTGCTCATCTGCTGGCTCCATGCTCTGGTTCAGGAAAGACTGAGGTGGGGGACTTTGGTGATTCGCCCAGGAAGTTGCATTCTAACCACTTCTTTCTAGGTATACACCTCTGGGTTGGGCAAATGCGTACGAGTTCTCCGATGCAGATCTACGTGTTGCATGTGATACTCTCGATGCAGCCGTTGATGTTGTGGCCCAAGGTCGTGCCAACGTAGCTCCGGAGAAGCTCCCATGGACAACATTAAGAACGCTGCTCAGTCAGTGCATCTACGGAGGAAAGATTGACAACCACTTCGACCAGGTAGGGCTCCAGCTAGCGGCCGTGGGATTTCAATTATTCATTAGTAATCTTCATATTCTCAGGTTCTACTCGACTGTATCTTGGAGAGGTTGTTTACGGCAAAGAGTTTCGAGCCAGAACATGTACTTGTTAGTAAATTCGATGGCGACACCCCACTGACCACTCCTGATGCGACACAACGTGACCAGCTTTTGGCTTGGGTTGAAGGAATCAAGAGTCAGCAGGTTGGTGGGGTTATGATGTTATCTATTTGATGTCTTGTCCAGTAAAATTTTATCTATTTGTTTATTTATTTCATACCTTCAAAGGTGTGCCTGTAAATTGATTTTTAAGCTTCCTGCCTGGCTAGGATTGCCAAATAATGCTGAGAAAGTGCTGCTCACATTGAGAGGTATAATTAGATATTGCTTTGAAAATTTTCACCGGCTTTCTGCTAATTAATAGTAACGCTTCTTAAGGCGAATCGATGTTGAGAAACCTCCTGAAGGTGTCTGATGATGAGCTGGCGTTCGTTGGTGACGGCGAGAAAGAAGTGAAGCCACAATGGATGGCCCAGTTAGGAGAACTAGCCCAGCAATGGCTGAAACTTTTACCCAAGGTATTCATTTAATTTGACTTTTTTTCAGCAAAACCCGCTTTGAAGCAAGCAGGGGTTTCCTTAGTGTAAGCTGGCTAAAAATGACTGCGGGTTGATCGATATTCATGTTTAACAAGAGTAGCAGGCGAAAAGTTTCTTTGTATAGGAGCTTTAGGGCAGGCCCTATAGATGGCTTGGGTGTCCAAAAGCAATCCTCGATCACTTTCAGGATATCGTACGAATGAAACGTACCGTGGAGAATATCAAAGATCCACTATTCCGTTTCTTCGAGCGAGAAATCAATTTGGGAGCTCAGTTGCTACGCGATATCCGACACGATCTCGAAGAAATTCTCTCCGTATGCCGCGGTGAGCGTAAACAGAGCAATGAAACGCGAGCCCTTGCGTCAGCCCTACAGAAAGGAGTTGTAAGTTTTGCAGCTTTCCTCGATTCGATTGCAATGAAGGGTACAGTTTGTACGACCTGAAGTAAATCCGGTTCTTCAAGGTTCCCACAAACTGGCAACGTTACACTGTTCCTAAGGATGTAACTGTTATGGATTGGGTTGTCGACTTCAACGAGCGGGTCAAACAGCTCATACGGGTCGGTACCAGTGATAATCTGAAGGTAAGCGAGTGCACTTTGTTTTCTGGATAGAAAAACAGCGAAATGAACCCAAAGGTTACTTGAGGCAAGGGAAAAGCATTCGCACAAAGGAAGGAAGTGACAAACAGTAACAGAGGTATTTTTCGTCAAGTTCAAAGGGCGGTTAAAGGGGCCGTGTAATACTTATTGTGAGTGGAGGACTTTACTCGTGCAGTTTTCTCGTAAAGAGAGAAAAAGAAACGTGCGAGAAGGTAGGAGAGTTCGAGAAGCCCCATTAGTTCTCAAGGATAGTTTATGATACTGAAAATGGAATTCCTAACGATTCAAGCAGAAAGGAAAGCTGAGGTCCACCATGCCCTGTCACCATTGAGCGTTGACTAATCACTTTCAAGTGAGACACGTCCTACAGGATTGATTTAGGCATTCGAAGTCACAGAAACTCTTAATCTTTTCAATTGATATCTGCCCCCTCTTAGTGCTCAATTGTATCCCAAATCTCAAGAGGATTTTATAGCGCGAAGAAGTGTGGCTGGGTGGTACGTTCTCGCCAGAGGCCTATGTGACAGCTACGAGACAGCAAGTTGCTCAAATGAATACGTGGTCGCTTGAACAGCTTCATCTACATGTGGTTATTGGAAGGACCGATCGTTTGGATGTTGTTCGTCTAACGGGTGAGTCGGTTGAAATATTCTCATAACAAGGTCCCGAGTCAATTGTTTTTGAAGTTTTTTGTTTGCTGTTGTTTCATCGCTTTGCCGCTTATTCTCCTGGCTTTCCAGATCCATTTTTTCAAGTTTTCCTTCCCGATTAAGTTTGAGTACTTCGGAGTTCTTTATATTTTGTTTTCAGGCATGGAACTTCGTGGAGCAGAAACTACCGGAGGAAATGCACTACGTCTTTCTGATGAGGTGAAGACGGCATGTGACTGTGTCGAATTCTCATGGAAACAGGTGTGTACAGTTCATTTTATTCGGAAAGTTTTTTTTTTCAAAATTTATTAATTCACAATGCACACAAGCACTAACTTTACTATTTACTCTTTTTTTATCTTACTCATTTGAATAAGCCCCCCCCCCCCATTTTTTATCCGTGCTTCGCCTGTTATTTTACGCAACCTTTTTATTTCCTTACTGGATCGCAAGCTTTGGAATTAATGGGACTCATCTTTTGAGATATCATTGTTTACGTAATACGGCTGTCGGTGCGCTATCGGGTGGGCTATATTCGTGGGACCCATGGTAGGGTATCTATGATGGGGTACTCATGAAAAAGCGTCAAAGAAGGTTTTTTTGGTGTAAAATCAAGTTAGATAGACGGAATCCTGTTTAACCTAAGAATTAGGTTTTTCATAACCCTTCCAAATTCTCTTCTATTTTTCTTTTCTGAAAATTTTCGAAAATTACATTACTTTTTTTTCGAGGCCTTTGAATTCAGGAACCTGCTAACGGTGTCCGTCTACCGCTGTACCTGTACGGTGATCGTCGTCAATTGGTGACTGCTCTAGCGTTTGCCGTCTCACCGGCTACGGCGTTCTACGAGCGAGGAGTAGCCCTCGTTGCCAACGCGGCCCTTAGTTAAACTATGATTTGTGTTTGGAATTATTCGTATTGATCAATTTCTTCATAACACAATAATGTAAGCTTTTCGACAAAATTTTAGCTGAATTCACTCAAATTCCTATTAATATACTAGATGAAATGCTTGTTTTTTCTTTTCTATTTGTCAGTCCTGTTTTAATAGACTCACACAACATCCCCTTACTATTCATAATTTATTAGACATAATTTGTTCACAAAATGCTATTTACGGATTTGTACAACACGGTTTTTCATGTACGAGGAAATATCTCGCAACTTGTAATAAATCGAGCTTCTGTAATTGTAGTAGCTTTATTGGCAGGCGATTGTTGAAAGCGGGCCAAGTATCTTCATCATCCTTCACCAAGTTTTTTTATTTGTCTTTTTGTTTGTTTTTTCATCCTAGTTTTTCGAGCACTCTCAACAAAAGCGTTTATGGTTTAAAGTTACTTGTGCATTATTAAGCTGTTTTTATTTACCATATCACTAAAATAATCAATTAGCAATGATGAACATGTCGGCAGTGATGGTGACCATTTTGATGGCGTTTACGATGTTGTGGGAAGAATATGGTTTTGTCAATTTTGTCCTCCTGGTTTCCCGCTTCGGGAGATGCCTGCAATGGATTCGTTTATGTATTAGAAGCATACATAGTTGGCGTTGGTATAGGGGTGGTAGAGAGAAGGGCGGGTTGGGACGAACTGGGATTCGGCCAATTGGTGCTCTCGCAGCAGCAAGCAAAGGCCTTCTGATCGGCTGGTTCACTCCAATTCACTTGATTGATGTTTTCAAAGGTATTACCTCATGAACGGAATTGGGAACACTCGCAGTAACAATTATAAAAGTACATATTGCTAACTATCGTCGAGGCTTACAAAGTTGGCTCGGCCAGGTCAACAAAGCCTTCCCTCTTCTACTCCTTTTCCTTCTCCCGTTCCCATCCTCCGTTCTATAATTCCGGAATAGTGGGTGTGGCCCGGATTGAGAGGATAGAAAAGGATCACTCGAAAGGATCGAACATGTTATTATACGCTTTGTTGATGAACGTTCTATTAAGGAATAAGGCTGCGGATGTACTAGGATTCCTCTGCTACGTGTGTTCGTGCACGAATCTTTCTAGAGAAAAACGAAGTGGACGTCCCCACTCACACATTATCAAGGTTGTGCAAAGAGCGGAGCTCAATGTTGCTGCGAAATGATTAATGATGAAGGGAAAGGACGTCAATCTTCAAGTATGTCAACAAAGGACATTCCTTCTTTCGCACAGTAGATGAACAACGTTCAAAGTACTCTTCGAAGGTTATTTAAAAAGTTGACAAAAGCTATAGAGTTAGGTAAACTACATAACTTTCAAAGAATTTGTCGGAGTGGTGTCGTGCCAAGTGGTACTCTGTCACACACGCATGGTCACGGGCTCAAATCTCAGACTGATCTTCGCCTAGGCCAACCAAGCCTTCCATTCCTCCGGGATAGGTTAACTGAAGCCAGGATTTGTGAGTGAAGACAAAAACATTGACTTTTGCAGTGGCTGTCCACCGCCAGCCATTGTATAGGCTATACACCCATTGAAACGCTACTGCGATTTTCAATGGAAGTAGGTTGCGGGGCGCATTCCAAAAACGGGACTGCTCATTCATTACAATATAAATGATCACCTTCTCAGGGGCGTTTCGCTGGTCGGTTGAATGAATAGAATTCTTGTTATTCGACGTTGATTGCTCATTGAAGAGGCGGCTTTCAACCTGAAGTAGGGAATTACTATAGGCCATCTTTTATTATTAGGTTGATGCATAATTATTGCGGATTTTTTCGCGGCTCTTTTTCTCTTAAAAGAATTTGACTTTCGTATTTGGGTTTTTTCTAGAAATGTTCTACTTGATTTCCTCTACAAGAATATACTCAAAAAGCTATCCGCATATTCGCGAAATTAGGCTTAACTACTTCGAGAAAGATTGGAAGGTGGCACAGTCATTCCGCGATCTCAGCAACTTCCCGGCGATCGTTCATTAGGTGATTTAGTGAAGGTACATATGATTTCTTGGCGGTTAAACACGATTATTTTGATATTTTCTATTTCCCCTGCATTTTACCTGCCTCTATATATTAGGTTTATGCATAATTATTGCGGATTTTTTCCAGCAAATTTTACTTAAAGAAACTATAGAAATACTAAGCAAAGACATATTCAGATAATTACTCCGGAAC
>UZAF01017240.1:12729-51337 GCA_900617895.1 Haemonchus placei | reverse complement strand
CCGCTACAGAAGTGTCAGGGAAGAGGCTCAGATGATAAAGGTCTATAAAGTAAATCAGAAGCTCACGTGGCTCCGTCCCTTATGGCTAGAGCCCCCAGCGCACGTGATAGCAGCGTAGCTGCCTGGTAGCGGCCATTATAAATAATTAAGGTCTGACGAAGCCATGTTGGTTGTTGTTCACAACCTGTTAGCCATTATCTGAAAGATGCAGAAAGCAGTCCATGTTTTTGCAATAACGTTTCGAGTGTTTTGGACCAGTCCCTTAGGGGTGAAGATCCGTGCAGTACTTTCTTCAGGAAACAAGCCCAAGAAGATTTAGCTTTTAGAAGGAAGCTCCCTTGTCTTTCTTCCATGGGGTGTGAAGAAAAAATTTTTACAGTGGAACTAAATGCGGAGCCACTCATGATTTCCTCTTGAACCTCCTTTCTTTTAGCCCTGCTACATTTTTTCTTTGCTCTCTTTGTGCTCTTCGACTTTACACTGGTTCTTCTGCAAAACACACACTTGCTTGACTGTGTTTTCAGGAGAGAAATCCAAAATCCCATGGAACTTCGAATGTGGACCTCGGCATGTCTATTGACAAGGGAAAGATCCCAAGTCGAAGTGGCCATTTGAAAGAGACCTACACTGCTAGACGTATTCTTTGATGATGATTTCGAATCCGCATTCAAAATCTGCTAAACGATTCTCTGAACGAAGCTATGTAGGTGGTCACCAGAGAGCAAGCACAAAAGGCATGGTCGCCGGTCGACTCACAATGGCGGCTTGGAGTAGAGGTAAGCGTGACGCTTGATAAGCATGGGACCAAGGGTCGGGTTTGGTGCGCGACAGTGTTTTTGCATTTTGCAGGACGTTTTCCTCCAGGATGCAAAAATCTTTTTATGTTACTTTTACCACGTTCGACCACTTTTCGAATGCTCGAGGTGAAATAGTCCCTTCCAAAACCGTCTTCCTCTCCGCAATGATATCGATCGGTTTTTGAAAAAGATGGGAGTTGAAGTTCGAAGCAGTTTCGCCTTGCCTCTTCGCCGATGGCCACCTGGGTCGGAAGCTGCTCGTTGTGGTTCAGGTCTGTGATAAAAGTTTCTGCAGTACCGTTCGATTCTCAACCCAGCTCTGATAGGAACCACTGACGAGTTTCCAAGGAGGGGGAGTCTTCCATGCTGGGGAATTCGGAGGTTTGAGCGAGTATAGAACGCACATGATGAGCAAGCAATTGATGTTGGAATGGGTTCGATCACGCGTGCCTGCTCCGGACTCACCAACGTCAGTGTTGCTGGTGGGGTGGACTCTTAGACATCCTTTAAAAATCATGAAGCCATCCAGTCGGCACTACTTTCACGAAACCAGTTGAAGATTATGAACATCCCAGATGGTACTACGAGATAGTTACAGCAAAAATGGCTCACCTTTTTCAGCCTTTTGGGGTAGGAAATTAAAGAAGAGATCGCGGCAGCAAAACGAACAACGGATCAAAAAAGAATGGAAGAAAAAAATCGCCTCATCACTCGGCGATCAGCTGATTGAGTGTGGGTCCGAGAACGAGTATTCGCAATCTGTATGGCCTCGGCACTCGTCTAACGTGACATCGATCGAGAGGCGGGAAAGCGAATCAAGACAGCAACAGGGCTTCCATTGTGCACTGACCGTCGAGATTGTGGGAGCGAGAGGGACCATTATACCACCCATGGGGGCCACTGGGTATCCTAAGGGAAGTCAGCAACCATTTTCATCGTGAACCGTGTCCGGTCAGAAATGAATGATTCCTGGACCGCAATGCTTCAAAATTCTTCAGAAGGCTGTGAGCTCAGCTGATACATGAAAACGAAAAAATGATAAAAATCATAGGAACATTATATTATAGGAACACCTGATAAATAATATAAATACCCCAACAAGCCAAAAACGTGCGCATCGGGACGCATAGTCACTAACGTGTTAATGCTGTTTCTACCTCGCCGAAAAAGAGCAGACAAGCAGAGCACTCCGTCGGCGACTTTTTTGTCTAACTACCGTATTACACTCGTTCTGTTGTCTCTCAATTTTGGCTTCCAAAAAACGCACGAGTGAGACAACTCGACACGCATTCAGGTTATGGTGTTCGCGCCCGTTAAGACGCTCATGTCCCACGAAGCTAAAAAGAACTCAGAACCCGCGTTGTCGTCAATGCCAAATGATGAAGTGCCCAACTTTTGACAGCATTCTTGCGTCACACATTTGTTTTTGGTGACTCGTCATTGTTGAATTATGTGGCACGCATCTGTTCTGAAGAGTTTCGTTGCTTGGTCCCAATATTGAAAATAAAGGTGATTCATACAGTTACGTACAGAGCCGTTCGGCCTCGAATAAATGCGACGAGCGTTACTATTAACCGATATAATCCTCTCATTTGAAAGAACGCTGCAAAGTGTGATCAAAACTCTTTTTGGAAAGGAAGCAACCTCTGAAAAAATATGACCACGACGCGAAGTAAATCCACATGTCCCGCCGTCATTACGCCAATGAGAAACTAGCTACCGCCGAAACAACTACGCATTCCAGAACGACACCATCTTCAAAAGAACTTTGATCACTCGCAACTTCTTGGGAAACTGATTTGTCAATTTCCATTTCTTATTTCCTTGAGAGAATCCCAGACTCTATCAAAATACCTGGGTCTATACTCAAAGTTCCATGGAGCAGTAAGGGTTCACTGTTAGTAGGAAAATATTCTCATGCGACATATAGTGTATCACTTGAATGCTATTGTTCGACTACGTAATTCTCAGCACCCATTGTGGAGAGTTCTCTGCCGTTCATCACAAAAGAGATCAAAAAGATCTGGAAAAACAAAATGGTGTCGAGGGAATTAGGCGAGAGAGTAGAATTGATAGAACGACTAATCCAGCCAAATGTTTGGCCCTAGATGCGTGATGAATTTCATTCCAACGCTTAGAGTCTCCATGTCTTTCTGGAACTACTTTGCATGAACCCCCAACATTTTACTTTGCAAATAACAGAAATACTAAGTGAATATGACTTATATATGTATGTGCTCCAACCTTCCAATCTATTATGCTCGGATCATAAAGCAGCGATTTCGATTTCGTACCAATCATAATAGGAAATTACACATCAGTAAAACGAAATGACACAGCTCGTTAATCTCTGTGAAACCTTACCTGAATACGATCCGACATAATGAAAAAATGACGTACCCCTTTGGGTTAAAATTCTGCTGTCTCTCTGAAGTTGTCACACTGTTATGAGCGGCCCTGTGTACTTGCGACGCCTCATCGGAACAGGCTGACTGAAATTCCAACAACAATGAATATGAAACAGCGGTAAAAAGGAAGATATCAATATCAGTAAATATGTCTATTAACGGGTGCAGTGGCTGTTGATGCAGCATGGCACGATTGGATATTGCCCTGCTGCTCTTGACGCCGCAGAGCCTTCCGTAAGTAGAATGACTGAAAAATAACATTGTAAGATCAGCACTTTCACAAACAAATCAAAATGAGACTATGACATAGTTATATATATACGAGGTGACCCACATGAAGGGTGACGGCCTATAAAATATAAATTTTTGGGACGCTTGGTTTTTTCCTTCGTTACATTATGCGATTATTCCACTTTCCCTCATTTTTTGAACCTATTGTGAGCAGTATTTTCAGCTATTCCTCGATAAAAATGGTATCGCTCAAAGATCATTCAGCAGTAGTTGCGATGTACAAACACTTCCCGAGTTTCCAGGATGCTTAAATTTCATCACAGCAAGCATATCTCGTCATAAGGCGATTAGAGATGACTGAAAATTTGAAAACTGTCCAATAGGAAGACCAGAAAGAACTGGAGGGGCCGCCCTTCGAAAAGCCATCAAAGACAAACTGCGCAATGATTCTGAAAGAAGCATGAAAAAATTGGTCTGGAAACACAATGAAAGGAATTCAGCCAAGCAACGAGTGATCAAGGAGGACGTCAAGTTATGTTATCAGATATATGTGAAAAGGCAATCTTACCAACGAAATGAAGGCCTCAAGATTGAAGAAATGCAAGAAAACGAGGGTCGTTGCCAAGCGGTGAGAAGCTTGGGCAAACTCTCTTCACAGACACGAAGACATCTACTGCTAATCCGTTCCGAAAATGCAGAATCAACGGATAGTGGTGCTAAAGGGATCTTCAATATGTAGTAGTCAAAGTCGAACGATTTCATTATCCAGTCGGTGTGGTGAACGATTGGATGTTTGCATCGAAGCAAAAGGCGGTCGATTCGAGTGAAATATGGAATGGGCCGTTACCAATTTCCGTGATGTTCGGATAGAAGTAAATGTTTCCTATTTGGTTTGATTTGTATATCTTTGTTAGCAGTTTTTTGTGTCACACTTCATGTGGGTCACCCTGTACATTGAAAGGTGAAGGAATTCTGAAGCACGACAGCATAGCGACCACCCTCATCAATATAAGCAATACTCTAATATATCAGTCGCACGTCACAGCAGATACGCAAAATGCTATGCACTAACCACAAGTGGAGCGAGCATTCGATGTTCTTTATGTTTAGCTCTTTTTCTTGTTTACCCTAAGACTAGAGGGCCCAGATCACGGTAACTTTGGGGTATCTAGTTTAAGAGGAATAATGGGGAAAATATGGTACAAAGCAGCGCAAAAATGACGAAGAAAACGCGAAAACCGGCGTATTAAAAGAAATATGAGACTACAAGAAAGAAGTAAAATTAGAGGTTGGACGAGAGTTTGGTGCGGATGGTGCAACCTCTACAGCCTCTACAATCTACAATCCAAAAGAGAAATCTTTGGAACCATTTTGAACGTGAACTGTGCCTTCAATGCTGCGTCGTTGTAGAGTCCCTTGATCTAGTTGGTCGACGCCATTTCCTTCTATTAACGGCACCATTGTTCTTCTCAGCGAGTGATCCTACTGTCTCTTCAGCACGTGTTCATAGATCGTAGGCATTGCTCTAATATAACTATGACTGCTAGCAGGATAACACCGAGTTCCTCGTTTAAAGCCTGGAGCAGTCGTGTCCAACGATAGACCTACTCATCATTCTCACTCCTGCGGAGTGAAGCTGCCTTTCGAAATTTAGCGTACGGAAGAGTACTCTCCCTACCACAAAACATCGTAGGCGGCATTACTGTTTGTCAAACTATTTCTTCGAAGGGCGTGGGCAGGTAGACAACGGAGTTTACTAGCAGATTTCCAGCATTTCACTCAGCCGAGATAAACCAGTTTTTACGATCCCCGCTATCATCGTCCCTAGGTCACCGCCCAGACATCGGGAGTTTTATATTCTTCTGAAGTCTTTTCGAAGGTAGTCAACGATTTTCCTGCGCACTTCTCGAAGTGAAAAGGCGGTCGTCTTCACACTCATCCGCAGCATACTCCTTTGCAATGTCCTTTGGCATTCCAGCAGTTTATCTTGGAATTCTTCCTCACTATCCGCTAACTGAGCAAATGAATTCTTCATCATTGAATTTACGTGCTCCCATGTATCGCAGAAGTGGCGAAGACAAACCAGTTGAACGTTACTTCAAACCTTCTTCTGGAGCACCTCAAGATGCGATAATCAATCATGTATTGATTTCATTTAATGGTAGGGACTCTGTTGCTCCGAAGTTTTGTGCGTCTTCAAAAGTGCTTCATCGAAGATATTGTTACATTCTAGGGGCACACCCTATTTATTGAGTTGTCCGGAAAGTATCCGCCGACTTTCGAGTCATCTTCGAGTGAGAATTTCTAGAAGAACAAATCCATTCATCAAACATTATATCCTCCACTCAGTTCAGTAATGCTTCGCCATCCTCCTTCAAACATCATTATCACACTTTCATAGAAGACTCCAGACTTAGAATCGAAAAACCCTATCAGGTGCTTTTCCGGTCCCCACTGGATCGAATCTTGTTCCGAAAAATTATGCAAAAAACTAAATAAGTGGTAGTCCGATATAAAACTCACCTAAGCTCCAGCAGTTTTTTAAAAGTGGTCGAAAATACATGTGGTCTGGAGTTATCCTGTTCGAAGACAACGCCCTTACGATTGGCCCTTTCTGGACGCTCCTGGTCTATCGCTGCTTTCAAACTGTCGAGCTGAGTACAGTACCTTTCCGAAGTTATCCTTTAATCATGCAGATAATAAATGATTCCCTCTCAACCACACCAACAACACAACAATCTTCCGCGCCTGTATTTTGACTTTTAAGAGGGGTTTGTGTTGAAAGGCGGGAAAGGCCCCACGATCGTTTCCGCTCCAGGTTGTGTACACGACCCCCTTTCGTCTCCCGTTTCCATGCGTTCCAGAAACAGCTCATTTTTGTCCCGTTTGAACAGAGTCGCACACGGAGGCGCGGTTCATCACATTGCGCTCGCTCAGTTCGTGAGGTACCCAAACATCACGGCGCTCAACAAAGCCGAGCTTCAACAAAAGGTCATGGATGGCTGATTTTGAAACACCATGTCTTTCGCGAGTAGTGATGGGTCGACTGGTGATGAGTTGGTTTCGATTAACATTTCACTTGGGGCGCTTTAAACTGATAATAGCCTCCCTGAGCGCTGCCGACCTTCGATAGTAAATTCGCCCTGTCTCAATTCCGCAATTCATTCATGCACATCACGATCCCCTAGAGCATTGTCTACTTAAACGTCACAAATTTTGTTAGAAGATGTTAACAGGAATGTTAGAAGCATCCAGCTAGAGATACAGGGGACTTACTCTTTCAGAAAATATATAACCCTATAAGGTTAGGTTCTTGATCTCTTGTACAACAGTTGATAAACCCAGGGTTTTCAAGGATGGCGGGAACTTTGCGGACAACCCAATCTATGAAGACAGTCGTGAAGAATCTATTGAAAACGATGGAGAATCTAAGGACAACAGCTAAGGAATTCAGCTGTTGATGCTGTAATTGAGAGCAGTCCTATAGTAATAGACATTTCGAAGGCAGCACGAGGACCTGGGTCTCGTACAGAAAGGCTGACGGTGTGAGTACCATTGTGCTTTTTATTCACGGCAATATGACACGTGACGTAAACCGCGTCCTGGGAACCCTTAGCTTCCAATGCGATCTGCTTTCCTCCCACTACACTGAAGTATCTCTTGACGTGGCCTTGAGAAACGGTGCCGCGAACAGTCTCGTCATCACTGTGCATTTGAGATCTACGAGCTCCAAGGCACCGGCTACTTGATTCGATGCAGAGGCGCATGTAGAAAAGTGCGTGAAGAAGACCGTGAGACCCTTGAAAATCCGTTTGGATGAACACGGAAGAGCGTTGGTCAATCCCGCTGCCTAACCAACATCAGTTTCTGCAGGCACCGTACACTTCGGCATGAGTAAGAAATCGCTCCATCTTTCGATATAAGGGTTCTGCATAGATATTTGGTACGGCTTTTGGAAAAAGAAATTATGGAAGCACGTACAATATATCGCATCAAGCCGAAAATTATTGCAAAGGAGATGGGTGTGCTCCTGAGCCTGATTTAACGTTATAACCTTCGCGCCTCATAACAAGAGCGTAGGCAACTATACATGGTATACCTTAACTTCTAAAGAAGGCATTACATGCCTAAAGCTCACCAATAAATGTGAAGAAGCAAGAGCTTTGAAAATTACATATCCTCACTTTGTATAAAGCACTTCCGGCTGTCCGTCTGTCTCTGTGCCACGAAATTGGATACAGCCTAAAGAAGCATCCGGCGAGGTCCGTCAGGTTTGGAATGGAAGGCATCAGACAAGATCAGCAAAGCACATGTGAGCTCAGCAGCGCTTCGTCCGAAGGGGGCGGGACATGCACTACAGTGAGGTGGCCATGGGTGAATCATCCGAATGCCTGGAGACCAGAAAAAAATATTGGAGCAACGAAGGTCTAATATGTGCTAGGCATTCGAGGCGCAGCCAGGCCTGCCAGCGGTGAGGCGTTCTTTCAAACAGAAAGTGCTCTTACAAAAAAGGTTAACCCCGATCAAAAATGTTCAAGAATTCGGAAAAAGTGGTCGTAGGTTATTGAAGAAAGATTGATCAAATTTTGATAGTGGGAAAGCATACACCGAGATGGGCGTAGCTAAGATCAAACACTCACACTTCCTTCGGAATCCTTTTAGAATGCAGGAAAAAAGTGGTTAGATGTTGTTTAAAGGAAGAGAGCCAAATTTTCATGTTGGGCGTACCCAAGATCTAAAATCCAGAACTCTGCTCAAAACTCTCCTGAATAACGAGCATTACACATCCGTGAGTCTGATTCTAGCGAAAACCGTATTACCTGAGTAACTCCTGTGGGGGAAGGGGTCAACAAGCAGAACGAGGGAGACAATTTCGTGGTGGCTGAAGCCTGGGCCGTACCTCCTCTTCTCAAAAATTCATAAATCAATTTGCCTACAGACCAAATGATTTGAGAGCAGAGATCAGCTCTAAATTTTATAACTCTGCACAAAGAGTTCTTTGTTGCGATGCACGCGCTAGTGGGCGTTGTCCCCAATTTTTTATTTATATATAAGGATAAAGTGTCTGTTCGCATGTCCATTTGTGCGTCCTTCCGAAGGTCACGTAGGCACGATGAATAGTGTGAATGTCACGTGAGCGCGATGAGGGTACAGTTATGAAATGGGAAGTCAACCGATACTGTTCATAATGGTACTTTAACAAGTCGTAAGTAAGCAGTAGTGGGCATGTGGTCCACGCGTTAGCATGCGTAGCCGAACTGGTTAGTTATATGATACCAGTTGGGCTCCACACATTAACGATGCGTCTCAATAAAGAACGCATCATACACAGATCAGTTTTTTAATCTGAGCTCTGCCCCTCGGAAATCTGGCTGAAGAAGGCTGTGGTGAGCAATGAGCTTTTTCGAAAAATTCAGCGCTCGCCTACAAATGAGTCTCTTTCGTCCGATTAGTTAACCCATTCCTAAAATTTGCAAATTTTTCAGGGCGTGTGGGCTTTTTGGAGCGAAATCATGAAGTTTTTCTCATTAAACCGCCCATTCCGCTTATTGTTCCTCCCCAAGCAGCGGGGTTCCCTTAGACTCATATATGCTCTGCTGATCTAGCCCGAAGCCCCAGCTGTCAAAAAATTCAACCGACTTTTGGTAGTACCTAATTCGGAAAGATAGACAAACAGGAACGAATCTTCAAGTAAGTGGTGATTGATGTCGGAGATAGTAAGTAGTAAGTAGGTTACCATCGTCGATCGCCACGTTTACAGCTACAGTTCCACCACGTTTCTTCAAATTTCCCAGAATTGGAACACTGCAGGTCAAATGGAACAACGTTGCGATTGATCGGTCAATAACACAACAGACCGATATATGAAAGCGGTGCATCGCCCAACATCCTACAGCGAATAACAGGACACGCGCGACCCTATTAATGTTGATAACTAAAAGCGCAGAAAACGTGCTTCAAGAACAAGCTTGCATGCGAAGTGAAAATTGAAAGGAAAATGGGATCTAAAGTCAGAAAGAAGTTCAGTAATAACCCTCGACGGCCGTGTCGTTGCATACTCACGACCACATTCGCCATTTTCAATCGCAAGAGATCGCGGGTTGCGAATGCGGCACGACCCTGTTATCTCGGCAACATAATCGCAATACAACCCTTCGATCTAAATTCGGATCTGGAGCGTAATCTACAAAACTTTCGGATGTTGATTTTGAGCTTCCCCCACCCTCACCCCTCCTGTAGTCCAGTCTTGTCACATAGCATTAGTTAGTGTTCTCATACAGCTGCCTGCATCTCTTCCCAATTTGACCACTCCAGCACTGGGACTACAATGCACGCACGCCTTGCTCCCAGCGCGCTAAGTGCACAACTGCTACATGACTTCAGTGGCTCATAACAATCATCATTATCGTGTGGCCTATAACAATTCAAATTTCAACATTGTAGCTAAAAGATTATTTTTCGGTATTCACGCTCCGCCCCCAGTGGGCAGAGTCCACACCTGCCGCCTGCCACACGTGCTCTCATTCTGCTACTTGTTATAAGTGTTTCCACCCTGCCGCCTGTATTTTTCTAAATTTGACAGCTCCAGCTCTTAGAGAACAATTTTCGTGCAATCTCCACCCCCAATAGGCGGGGTACACACCTACCGCATCACTAGTGGAAACAGTGTTCCCATCGGCTCCTTGTATCTATGCCAAATATGAACGCACTGATTTCAAGGAAGCAACATTTGCGTACGTTCCTTTTCCAAGGAGCGAAGTTTAAACCTGCTACCTGTCACTAGTGTTTCCCTTTTGCCCCCTAAATCCGTTTCAAATTTGACAGCTCCAGCCTGGGAGAACAAATCCTGCTCTCGTTCTACCCCCACTGAGCCGAATAAGCACCTACCGCCTTTGGTGTTCTCATTCTGCCTCTGTATTTCTTTCGAATTTGTACACTCTAAACCCGCGGGAACAGGGATTGTGTATTTCCGGTAAAACCCACTTTCCGCGTAGGGCCCGCCCCTCATGGTCTGGGCCTGCCTCAAGTCAGGTGTTCATCAGTAGCTCAGTTCATTCCCCTTTTGATTCGACCTGGCTAAGCTATTCCATTTTGATATCTAGTCCACCGCGTAAGCTGATGACAAACAGACATAAAACGAAATCGAAGAACGAATTTTTGCGGTTATTGTAAGGATACCGTTTGGGTTTGAGTATGAATTCCCGATAGCGAATGAGCACATTCAGTGATGCTGACCACGCTGAATGCATGCTACATAGCAAGGACTCTTTCTAACACTTTTCCGCGTTCTTCTGGAACAATTTTGAACAGAGTCATGGATTGTTCATCTTAGCCCGTCCACCCCAACGCGAACAACGCTCACTTTAGGGATTCGATCACATCAATCCAATAGCTTCTGACGACCTCTTTTCCGCATTCCAAATCGTATTAGAACAGGGTTATCTGTTGTTGCTCTCCGCCCAGGGCCAAACTCTGGCCACTTTGGAGATTTTTTATCACTTCTCCTATGCCCTTTTAGCACTTTTCCCTCGCTGTGGAACGCTTCTGCGCTTCTCTTAGCCCGCCCTCTTCAGTGCAGACCCCACTCACTCTGCGAATTTCATCTAATTTCTTCTATAACCTCAACTCACGTTTTTCCCGTGATGTGAAATATATTTGAACAGAGGTATGATTTTTCCATATTAATTCCACCCACCTCGATGCACACTCCGCCTACTTCGGGGAATCAACCGCATTTATCCTATGGCCTCTGACCATCTTTTCCCGCGTTGTAGAATAATTCTGAACAAAGTCTTGAATTTTCAACATCCCCAGTGCACAATCCGCCCATTTTGGTGGGATGGGATGATGTGATGTACACCCCCATTTCTTCCATAACTAACCACTTTTTCCGTGCGCCAGAACGTTTCTGAATAGAGTTATCAATACTCCATCATAATCCGCCCGACCCAGTGCAAACCCTGACCGCTTTTGCGATCCGGCCACGTTTTTCCGATATCCTCTAACCACCTATTTTCCTTGGCCACTTTGTTTTTTTTCTCTAGACTCCACGCCTTCGTTGAAACGAGTTGTGAATCCTCGTGAAAACTACCGAACATTTCGAGGATGCCCGCCCACAGCGAGTGAGTCTATAGTTCCTCTGGTTTCGTGAAAAAAAATCATCTTTGTCCGTCTCTTCCCGACTTTTTCAACGCAAAAATTAGATGTTTGGAGTTCAACATCGCCCACTCCGGCACTTGCCCCATCCTCTGTGGTTCGCTGAGCTGAGCTTATGTTGCTCTTTTCTCAGGCTACACCCATCCCGACCTTGTCCTAACCTCTACTGGTGTTTTTCAGGTAAGACCAGACTTTGCGACACACATGCAAATATACATACATACATACATACATACATACATACATACATACATACATACATACATACATACATACATACATACCNTACCATACCATACCATATCATATCATACCATACCATACCATACCATACCATACCATACCATACCATACCGTACCATACCATACCAGGTCGCACGTAAAAATCTGGCGCATCTGCGAGACCGCGGCCGCGTCGCGGCTGCGTCACTGAAGCGCGCCGATTATTCACGAGCACTGTATCGACTTTTACGATAACTACTAATAAACCAGAGTTTGTTTATCTGTCCGCTCCCCTAAAATAAGCAAGTGTCCCCTAGACGTGTGTGATTTTTGGTTTGAAATCATCCAAGTAGAGCGGTAGGCCAAGTTCCCAATTGGTAGAGCATGATTTTGCGAGGCAGGAGGGTCAAGGGTGTGGCTCGCAAGATTCTGTCACTTTCTCCCCAACAAGTGTCATGGGTTTTTCTAGATTTAGAGCCATTGAACGGGGAGGGGGTGGGAATATGTCAGGTGAAACATGAAAGTTCTCAAATTCTCAAAAATGATCCCAAACTAAATTATGTTACCTATGGATAAATGTTACAACAAAATTAGTCAAAAAGCATGAAACAAGGAGTCTCAATATTCCTCACTGTTCAGATATTGAAAGGTGATAAAAATAGACAGACTAACATCTTCTTGTTGTAAGCAACGAATGTCTCATGCATTGTGGAAACCGCCCGCTCATACATTACATTTACGCTACTATGTAAACTACATTCCCTTTGAATTTGTAGTATACCTCAGTAGGAATGTAATTGTTCTACCGCTCTGATACTTACCTTGTCTCCACCATTAGGCCAAAATTCAGGCCAGCTGCAACTAAGCACATGAGCACGGGTTACGGTATTGCGGTCCCACAGCGAATTTCGCAGACGCGCCAGATTTTTAGATAGCACCTACCATACCATACCATACCATACCATATACCATACCATACCATACCATGCCATATCGTACCATATCATACCATACCATATCCTTACTATATCCTTACTATATATATTATATAAACCAAGAGATTTCGATTATAGATTTATTAGTAGGCAAGTATTAGAACACACTCGACTCTGGGGAAGTTGGAGGTGCAGAGAAGGCGCTAGGCAGGTAAGAGACTGGAAGATCGAATAACTTAATAACTAACTAATGAGCCCGCCATCCCAGGGCTTATATAGGCGGGTTTCCCGCCGATCACATTATCGATTAGATCACGATAATGGGTGTTTACATGATCACTAATACAACACCTCCCCTAGTAGAAAAAAAGAAACAATTAACACCCAACAAATGAGCTAACGAAATGTATCTGGGTACCTCTGTACCGGCCTTCTGGTCCTTGTAGAGCGACGTAGTGGTACCTTGGTTTCGTGGGCTTGTCGTGCTTGAGCTGCAGCACCTGTAGCTTGGGCGGCTTCCTCTCGTCATGTACACACGTCGTCCAATTCGAGCATCTCGAGCAGAGTCAGCAATGACTTATCTCCATAACCTGACGGTGCTTTCTAGACTTTCCTTTCGTCACGACGACGCAGCTGGTTTGCGTGTTTCCTCGTTATCCTTCCACTCAGGTTACCTTAATAGTTGACCATGCCAATCCTTCTGGTGATGATATCTTCTTTCCACATGAACTGCGGTGCTTTCCATACCTGAGCATAAACCTTCAAATTCTTCTGGAACAGTATTGTTTTTTTTCTGTTAAACTCTTCAATCATCTTCTTCCGGTTTTCTCCAGATGGTGCCGTGGGTGATTCTTCCATCGGGCGCACAAGACTCGACCGTGTGCGAAGTTTTCTTTCTAAAAGTGCTTCCGCTGTTGTCCTGTTGTTCAAGCATTCGTTTGGAGTTGTCCGGTAAGCTTGCAGGATGCGTGCAGACGTTCAGCGTCTCTTCCGATGGCTTATCCCCTTCAGTTTCTTGATTCCGCGTTTCAGTGTATCAACGAAACGTTCGGCTTGTCCGTTTCACTGCGGGTGGCAGGGAGTGGTTCTTACGTGTGTTATTCCTCCTTCTTCTCACATCATTTTGAATTGTTTCGAGGTAAATTGCGTTCCATTGTCGCTGACGATGCTTTGCGGAATTCCATATCTCGTAAAAACCTTCTTCAGTCCCTTTACCGTTTAGCCTGCAGAGATACCTGTCATCTCAATAATTCTCGGCCACTTACTGAAAGCATCTACAACAACCATATAAAATAATCCGCAAACAGGTCCTGCGAAGTCTACATGGATCCTTTGCCACGCATAAGCTGCTGTTGACCAAGCTTCCAAAGGGACCTTAATGGGATTCTTCGCATATTCTTGACATCTTGAACAATTTCGCACTATTTCTTCACAATCCTTGTCGAGATTTGACCAGTAAACATAACTTCTGGTGAGCTTCTTCATCCGTACTATTCCTGGAACTAACATGCAGTACTTTGAGAACTTGAGCTTGTAGTTCTCCTGGAATGACAACTCGTTCCGCCATCATGAGGCATCCATGCACGATCGATAGCGTTTCTTTCCTGTTGAAATACGGTGACAGTTTAGAGCTCATCTTTGGCCATTTTACCGGACATCAAATTTGACATAATATTCTTGAGTAAGAAGTCCCTTGCGGTACTATCTCTGACATCTTCACAGGTCAGTGGTAGCCTTCTGATGCAATCTTTTAGCAATCTGGAAACATCATTCTCCCCACATCTTCGTCCGCATCTTGGTGCTTCTGCATCAGTCTTGAGAGACCATCTACTTGTCCGAATTGCGTGGTTTTGACATGCTCAATGTCAAAATCATAACCAAGCAAAATAGTGGCCCATCCATAAGCCGATTTGCGGAGTATACCGGAACTCCTTTCTTGTCTCCAAAAAATAGCTAACAAAGGCTTATGATCTGTTAAAAGTAAAGCTTTCTTCCAAACAAGTACGTGTGGAACTTCTTGACTGCAAAAACAAGTCCAAGAGTATCCTTTTCAATCTGCGAGTACTTCTTCTCCGCGGCTGACAGTGATCTTGAAGCATGTGCAATAGGTTTCTCTGTACCGTTTTCGTATCTATGCGAGATAACGCATCCAATACCATAATCACAAGCGTCAGCTGCCACAACAATCTTCTGCAGAGGGTCGCAGTGAGCAAGGTTGGCATCGTTTGACAATGCCTCCTTCAATTTTTCAAATGCTTCATGTTCTTTAGAGCTCCGTCTCCACTTCACGTCTTTTTTGAGAAACGCATCTAACGGTCCACGGAGATTCTTCATAAATAGCACAAATATAGAGTAGAACGTAATCATTCATAGAAAAGATATTAGTTGCGCAATATTCTTCGGTTCGTCCATGTTCATGATAGCTTCGACCTTCTCTGGATTGGGTCTTCTCCCATTCTTGTCAAGAATGAAACCGAGATAACGTAAATCGGCCAACAGCTAACCATCTAGTCTGCGCTTGGCAGTTCATAGTAGATGGGTCCCTCCAGCCTCCATGAAATTAAGGAGCGATGCTTGCTTTTCTTCCAAGGCTAGCATCCCTGGTACTGGAACGATCCAACCGAATGTTGACCATTGATCAGTTAGCCGTGCTAGCATACAATAGGTTGCTGATGATTCAAGCCGCTACACCCGCGATTTCCTCTTGGAATGCCAAGTAGAAGCTCATGGTGCGAATCGGGTGTTGCCAATTCGTCGGCGTTAATGCAGCGGAGACCGTGTGGTTTACTCTTGTTTTGATTGCCAGGGAAATGTCGTATACGTTTATCAACCTCGCTAACGAGTTCACATTGTCTGTGCGAATTTTTAATGGTTTGATTCTTTTCTCGAAGAGCGTTCTTGTCAACCCAATATTAACGAGATGAGTTGATAGAGCCAAATGTAAAAGAAAGGAATGAAGATGATACCGAGTTGGAACGAAGTTGCTTTAGCACGCCGATAGGCGTCTCCGGAAATGTGTTATATGAGGGAGTGAAAAAACGACTTCCCAAGTGAAGGATTAAGCTGATGGTATCGGAAACATTGTGTGTATGGCCGGGAAAGGTAATGGTACTGGCTTGTGCCGATACGAGAGCAGAGGCCGCAGACTTTGAAACCCAGAATGACGTGAAGGCATGTTCTGACGTAGTGAAACACTTCTCAGGTGCTGTAATTCTGACGGTTGTGAGGCATAGATAGTGAACCGATAGTATAGATAGTGAACCGCGATAACCTGAAATCACGCTAACTAGGGATAATATAGGTTAGCGAGAGACCGAGTTTGAGCGTGAAATCTTGGAGGCAGCACAATCACAACCAATTATCTAATGGTCAGGGCTAGAAGGATAAGTTTTTCCTATTGACGTCTAATCGCTGCGATACGCTTATGATTGTGTTCCGACGCTAAAGCTCAGATGGAATAGAGCGTTTCAACTAGAGACTTATTGCAGATACTACTGCCTGCATTCGTCTCTTCGCTGCATGTATAATTATATGGTCAATGTTTGGGACTGGATCGACCCAAACTTAGGAAGGGTGATTAGTCGGTGCTGCTATGGATTGAGGTGTTGTAGGCGAGCACGCACGCGGGTGAAAAGAGATCCCATTTAGATTGCGAGGGATTTATATAGGCTTGAAACATCTGCCATGAGGCTGAATACGCGTTTGCACACGTCACTGCCCTCAAGATGATAAGATGTATTGAAGTGACGTTCAAATTGCAATAAACGACCCAATTCGGACGAATACCTTCAAGGGACGTTATCGGATGAAGAGACAGTCATTGTTTCAAATGCCAGTACGCAACGGCTCATGACAGCGTGAGCCATATGACTGTAAGGGTTCTAGAAAAGTATCCACGAATCAAAGAAAATAAAGGTTCTTACAAGGGTATTCATTAAATCAGCCGAATACTCTGTATTGGAGACCAAGGGGCTATAGAGGGTATCCACTGGATACGAGAATAACTCTGTTGTGGCCGTAAAGGTTCCCTCAGTAGCTTTCATTAAATAAGGGAAAAACAATGTATTGAAAATAAAGGGGATATAGAAATTATTCACTGAATTAGGGAGCAAAACTCTGTTGGAGATAAGGGGGCTATAGATTGTATACACTGAATTAGAGAAGAAAACTGTTATGATCGCAAGTGTTTCAAGAGAAGTATCCACGAATCAAAGAAAAAAAAGGTTCTTACAAGGGTATTCATTGAATCCGCTGAGTACTCTGTAATGGAGACGAAGGGGCTATAGAGGGTATCCACTGAATTAGAGAATAACACTGTTTTGTGCGTAAAGGTTTCTACAAGAGTATCCAATAAATCAGGTGGATACTCAGTAGTGGAGATAAAGGGGCTATAGAGGTTCTTCACTGAATTAGGGAGTGAAACTGTATTGGAGATAAAGGGGCTGTAGAAGGTATCCACTGAATAAGAGAATAACGCTGTTATGGGCGTTAAGGTTTCTTCAAAAGTGTTCAATAAATGAGCTGAATACTCTGTACAGTAGATAAAGAGGCCATAGAGGGTATCCACGGAATCAGAGAATAACAATGCCTTGTTGTAAAGGTTTCTACAAAAGTACTCAATAAATCAGATGAATACTCTGTATTGGAGATAAAGGGGCTATAGAGGGTATCCACTGAATTAGAGAAGTACAAAAACTGTAATGGAGATGTAGAGGCTTTAGAGGTTATCTATAGAATAAGAGAAGAAAACTGTTATGGTCGCAAGTGGTTATAGAAAAGTATCCACGAATCAAAGAAAATAAAGGTTCTCACAAGGATATTAATTAAATTAGCTGAATACTCTGTATTGGAGATCAAGGCGCTATAGAGGGTATCCACTGAATTAGAGAATAACTCTGTTTTGGGCGTAAAGGTTTCCACAAGAGTATCCAATAAATCAGATACATACAAGGCACAGATACAAGAGCATTCAGTATTGGATTAGAGTAGCGATAGTGAACTTGGTGAAGTGGTCGATAATACACACGACAAATTGTTGTTGTGTGTTTGTCGCAGAACTTTTTTGCCAACCCTATACATTACAAGGATATTCCAGCTGCCTCCATAGGCGTGATCCTTCCTATAAAGATAAGCCCCACCTCTCGAGACACGCTCAAGACTCAGCTCCACACCGCCGATTCTGGCTAGAGCTGACAGATAAATGTGACGATTACCCTCGTTTACGGCACCAACATCGTCATTGCTCTGGGTACGTGGATGTGGGTCGAGAAGCCAACATAAGGACGACCTGGCTTCGGGCCTGAGCAGAAGTAAACGTTCGGCGTGGGGAGTATTCAAGAACAGCGAGCGAGAGGTGAAGAAGCCGAGGAAGATACAGCTCACCTTCTCGAATCTGCGGTCCATTCTATTTTGACATACGCCTCAGAGATTTGAATTTACACAGCCAGGACGAGCATGAAGTCGACGTCGCGCTGTGAAAACGATAATGCTCGAAGTTCCTCTATACAGGCTAGAGCAGAGGGAAACTAGAGATCCAAGCTATAGCGACGAACGAAGATCATGAACTGCTTCTGCGTATACCAGGGGCTCAAAGGACAGTTGAGCCGGACACGTCATGCGATTTTGTTGTGGGTGTTGGACCAGGGAAGTTGTCTGAACCGCTCGGCACTTTAACTCAAAGCGGTCACCACCTGACTGTATGACTTCTTTACAAGGTTCGCTAAGGAAAGGAACGACTTGCATCGTTCCCTCGAACGAGGAAGGTATACTCGACAATGCGCGCCCGAGACTAATAGATATGTAGCTGATAATGCTCTAAGTAAATGATCAGTAGATAATAAATGATCAGTTGGATGAAAGCTTACGAATGACAACAGATTCTTAAATAAACCAATAAATAGAGAAAAGTTCACTGAAGCATCTTAAAGTTTTGTCAAACTATCTCTGCCTGCAGAAATCCACAAAAAGGTTGTATTTCCAGTTTTCAAGGAGCACGCTGCTGGACGGCACAAGCTGTTGCTGCAGTTTTTCAGATAAGGTCTATATGACATCGTATTCATCGAATCAGCGACATTCTGTCACTAACTGCCATACAATTAGAGTTTATAAGCTGCAAAGCCGAGATTCTACCCTGGGAAAGCCATGCTATGATCTTTATCAGCAATAGCTGAGCGTTAGCTGTCAAAGTACCTTAAAAGTTCCAGAAACGGCGTTAAAACTCAAAAGAGCAATTCGCAGGCACATTCTCAATCTGTTGAGCCCAGTCACTGAAAAAGTAGATACCCTTTCTGCTTTGTTCTCGCTTCTGCGGTTAGTGACGCGAGCTATGCAAACATGTGCAGATAGGATCAAGTTCTGCCCCAAGGATAATTTATGCTGTGAAAAGCATTTGATTCGTAGCTACTAGCCTTTCCTCTCTAACTCAGATTTGTTTGAATAGAATATAAGGTATGAACTTTGTATTGTTTCACAGAACGCCTCATCAGAGGAAGGCTATGTCTGATTGGCTTATAAAGATGCTAGCGACATGGCACTACTGAATTTTGCAAATACGGTAAATACTAAAGGTGAACCTTCTTGAAACATCATTCTCGCTGTACCGAACTTTTCGCAACTGTTATTATGAAGCCTACGGCGCAAGCCTATCGTTGTACAGGGTGGCGAAAAACTACGCGCGCCATAAAAAGCAAATTTTACTTTCTACCAATAGGCGTTGAGGAAATATATCTTTATATAACAATGTGACGCAAACTTTATAATCGCAAATAATTTCGAAGTAGCCACCATTAGTTTTGTTCTGAGCATGAGAACGTTCTTGCAGTTGTTCTTGCGAGACTAAGGAGGCTTCAGCGGTGAAAAATTTTCATCAAACTAGAGAACGTTCTCACTCGCCGCACTTTGAAAAATTCACGCGGATTCTTGCATTTTTCTTTTCGGCTCAGCTTTGTCTGATTGGTAAGAATTCGTTTATCGAATAGACGCCCACTTCAGAGCTCTAGCTCTTTTATTGATATGTCGGATGGACCCACATGGGGTCGCAGGCGTGCCATGTAAGTAAAGAAGGATCATGAGAGGGTCGGCAAGATCACCCGCGACCTACTCATGAGACAGGAACTGAGGGAAGTTTGCGCGGGTTTTCACGGTATACATAGAGGAGTTATTTTGTTTAGCATTCGGATCTCATGCCTCACCTAGCCTCCCTGAGACGTACGCCTCCTGGCCGCCACCGACGCTCGCCCTTCCCAGGATACGCCCCCGCTGTCACCTCCCGACAGTTTTTTTCTTTTCAAATATTTCAGTTTGTTTTTTCCTGTTGTTGTTGTGCTTAGTTTCGCCATAAACGTTAGTATTCTGGCGTTTGTCCGTGTACGGTCACAAGATATCCTTTGGACGGCTACTATAAAGCACAGATATCGTTTGAAAAGACTTACGAGAAATATTGAGCTGCTTGGCCATCCTGTTTACGCTCAGATCATCTTTTCAGCTAATACTGTCCTAGAAAGCCCCACGAGTCTGTCCTGCGTTGCAGTTCTGTTCACTTCTGCATTGGGCTCGTACGTATCCTTCCACTTTCCATTGCTATGAAATCTCGTGGACGGTACTCAGAGGAATCAAAGCCGCGAGGAAACTGCTGTTTTCTTCATCCCACTCTTAGCTACAGCGCAATCGCGTCATACTAGCCGGGTCTTTGCCAAAATCTCGGAAACAATTTCTTTCCACAAGAAAATAATAAGCAACAAAAAACAAAATAAAAAGGAAAATTTGTACAAATGCTCTATACAGTAGCTGAAACCGATTTAATGTCAGGCGCACGTGATTCCTTGCCACACTGCATATTGCGAGCTTGGTTCAAAGAAAATTCCAAGAAATGAATTCAAAAAATGGAGTCGAACGTCGGAATAAGAGGCCGGATAGAAAATTGAAGATAATCCAATGTACATTTCAAGAACAAAATCGTCAGTTCAAATGGCTAACTGAAATGTATAACTTAATAGAGTCACGTTTAGATCATAAACCCAGAGTGTCGGCTATTTTTCTGATGAAATTACGGAATTCGGTCTAGGAAGATAAGAATTAAGCTGGACAGCTTCCCTTCAATCGACTTTTGTTCTATAAATAACAAATGTGGATTCATGGATGATAATTTTACAGGGTCCCAAATAATTATCTCAAATTTCAATTACTCGAACATTCAAAGGTATTCAAAGGGAATGACACGGGAATTTATACGCAGGTTTGCTTATATTATGTACAAAAACAAGCCACAATTACGTTTAAAATATTCCATATAGGCACGGGTAGACGCTCAATGTCTGTTCACGAACTCTTCGCGTGTTGCACGCAGATATTCATCCCCTTCCCATTTCTTTCTAAGTGTTCTTGAGTGCTTTCGAGGACTTCAAAGTGGGACGGAAAACATGACAGTTTCCCTTCCAATTAGAAACCATGCAGAGGGGGCAGTGGGTTAAGATCAGTAGAACAGCTACTTAAGTCGCGCAGTTGGCTTCGGCACCACTTCTAAAACGACCCTAAGGGCTGGAACTCTACCTTGCTGGGAGGACCACGGACTGCTGCAAGAACGGATTGGGATGAATGCTTGTTTAACAAGATGGCCTTTAAGTAAACGCCCTTCCCTTCCGATACCGACTGATACCGAGTAGACCAATAGATCCAACCGCTGGTTGTGACTCCCTAAATCGCTGTTCGCAAAACTTTCTATGAGAGATGGCACTTCCGAGCGTAGAGGTTTGGTCTCACACTAAAAAATTACTAGTCAGAAAAAACTAGGAAGAGATGCGTGCCCCCATTCAAGCGTGTGAGTAAGCTCCCGCATTTTTTGACTTTACACTGCCTAGACATCGCAAATGAAGTGGCATTTTTGCGATAGGAATAGTAATGAAACTTCTGCCTAACAATCCGCAATATCGACCAGTCCGATCGACTCATGCTCTTGCCGTCCCTTTGATGTGTCACGCAGGATCATGGTCGGCTCGCAAATGGATTATTTGATAGTCTTCTCTTCAAAGAACTGATCTTTGTTCCACTTCTGCTTCTCTAAATCGTTTAAGTGACACAGTCATTATTGGAATCAAGAACTTTTACTATGCACTTCCGCCTTTTGCATGCGAATGATTACTGGGAGTCTCACTTCAGTAACTACACATATTGCAAGAAAACAGAAGGAAGAGCACTTCCGAACTTATTTCTGCATCAGAAGTTCTTGAATTTTGGCGACCATTATTTTAGAACACCCTGTAGAAACGGCTTCTAAGCAGTTACAATTGAATTTGCTTACACCAGATTGTTTTTCTCTACTATTAGGTTGGTCGAGAAGTATTGATAGGGGTTTTTGAAAAACGCGGGATTTCCGATTTTTGACCCATATCCGTGAACGAAAACGAGGGCGGAGGTGGTGTAGTGGCAAGTGGCGCACCATCTCACACGCACGGTCAGGGTTCAAATCCCTGATCGATGCCCGCCCAGGCCCACCAAGCCTTCCTTCCCTCCGGGGTCGGTGAATTGGTACCAGACTCGTCTGGGAGGATAAACGCACTAACTTTAATATCGGCTGGCCACCGCAAGTCATGGTATAGGCCACACACGCACTCATCACGCTACGATTCTGATTGGAAGTCGAGTGCGGGGGCGCATCCCTCAGACGGGAATGATTAACGCCAAGAACTTTTACTTGAACTTTATCCGTGAAATATTATGTATGTGAGTTGTAGAACATTTTGGGAGCTTCTCTGCAGAAGGTATATAAGGGCACGAGCGCCTTTCTGAGTTTAAACACGATGTCAATTTCACAAGACTACAGTAGCGCTCAAAAGTATTCGGCCATTTCTAACTTGCCGTACTTTTTTCCCAGTGGAGCAAATCGCATGAAACTATGATATGTTTGACTGAAGCATATTTTACACTATCCAACACTATTTGACTGCGAAGCAGCAATGCCCACATAATAAAGGGGAAGGCGTTTGTAGACTATGCTGAAAGCAAGTTTGTGACGTCTGCAGTTATTCGCATATTTGCGTATTTCTCCTCTTCCGTGTTCAACATTAGCGCTCGTACACTTCGCACATGGCAAAAACGAAAGAAGTCCTAGAAGCACCAATGTCCCTATTTTCAGTTGGTTCTGATTTCAAGCTCTTCGGGATATTTGGGACATGATCAAAATGCAGGTTAATAGTGGTGAATATTCACACTACACCAATGCTACACATATTGAAATTTCGCGTGATTAGATCCAGTGGGAAAGAAATTACGGCTGTATAGTACAATTGAAGTATTTCGCCGAATACTTTTGAGCTCTACTGTACCTCTGAACCATCATCTTCTACGAGTGGCGCCGCTGCACTGGAGCGACAGCAAAAGTCCACAACATCAACAGAGCATTGGGGAAAGACATCACTTCCATCGCTACCGCCCATCGATGGTTCAAGGAAGGAAAGAGATCTAAGGAAGGAGACACGAGCTTCGAAGGCAAGCCTTAGTCTGGACGTCCCCCGCCATCGACGACTCCGTCAATCTGGACATCATCAAAGAGGATCCGGAAGTTAGCGCCTGCAGTCTTGCGACGAGACTTGAGTCCAATCAACAGTCGTAGGTCGCCTTCAGGCCCTCGGTTATAGAAAGGTGCTGACTCGATGGATAACTCATGTCTTGATCGATAGCATGCGATACACCCGGGTATCCATTTGCCAGTCTCTCTTTCTTCGCCCACATCGCAAGGAATTTTTGGAGGACCTGGTTACGGGAGATGAGAGCTAGATCCTCCATTCAACAACTTCCTGACGATCTTATTTTTGACAACGAGCAAACCATTGTTGAAACTTGTGCACTTGTGCAAGTCAGGCCGGGACCCGTCTGGCCGGAACTCTGAGACAGAAAGACTTCACCTTGTGAAACGCTATAACTAACACACTTATTACATCAGAGGCAAACCTTTAGTCTTTGGTTGAACGGATGACAAATCCGAGCGGCCTACAAATCTAAAAATTGAATCCCGCTAAAATGCTATGATGATAAAACAATCATCGTCATGTATTAACCGTCAAGAGCTCTATCTACTAGGATTTCCTATTCGGTATTACTGTGAGCTCGCCTTATGTTGGACCTATTTTGGTATAAAGCTCCCGGTACCTGATCCCCTCAAAAAGAAAACACTCGGGAAGCTCGAGGGCATGTGAAGCAGCTTTGCTTCGAGACTAAAGGCAAGAGTCCTTAAATTCGCCAATTATAAACGAATCCACTTTTCTGCTTCCCGAAACAAATAAGATGAAGAATGATCTTTTGCGTCCCACAAACATGATGAGGTTAGCCTGAATCCAGATGATTCCTGGATTGCAAGAATCCCAAGAGAGATTAGAAATTACAAATCAAAAAGATAAAAATAATAAAGCGACAGTTTGAAAAATTAAAATATTGGTAAAAGTTAAATAAATTGTAGGCACCACACCTTTGCCCATAGGTTGGTTCGATTGATACGAAAGTTGTGAAGAAAGTCGAGTACTGCATGAATCCACAAATGTTTCGTTTTCAGAATGCTCACTTCTACTTTTTATGTCATTTTTCGCTTTTATAAGAAAAGTTTAATTTTTCTCCGTTGTGATATTTTTGCCCACCTTGTACATTTTCCATTCTTCTTATATTAGTCAAATCTATAATTCTAGAAGAAACAACTTCGATGTCATTATTCTCATCGAAGTTGTTTCTCAAAAGTTCACCACAAGGTTGTTTACCTGCAAAATCTAGAAGTTTAAACTTGAAAAATCTGCTAATGCCTTACAGTGAGATTGGGCAGTATATTGCAAGACTAAACAGTTTGAGCGCCTGATGTGGTTGCAGGCGATAAAATGCTTTTGACTGTAGACCTTGGAATAGAAGAAAAGATTCCACATAATGTAGTTCATGAGTCTCGAAGCGCTTGGAAGAAGCCTGCCTAACGGAAGGAATTATAGGACATCCAAATCAGCGAAGAATACTGACAGTTATGTTCAAACACAGTTTCGAAAAGTTGGAATTCAGCAGTTCCAATATAACAGGAAAGCAACGCCAAGTTCCAAAAACTCGATCATTGCCCTTCAGATTGATCGCACTCCTTTGTTGAGAACGAAGGAGTCGGTTCAAAACCAGCTCAATTTGTTCAAATACACATAAATAAACCACCCAGTAGGTAGGTATCGAGCGGGACTATTTTGCGATTTTGCTGACACAACCCACGGCATAGAGACATCTATGAAAAGCCTTTCTCAGGAATACTATCAAATTGAAAGTGCAGAAATCACACATGGGCTACGTTGATGATAATGTTTATCTATCAAACAATAGATAATCGATTCCTCATGCACAGGCTGGTCGCAGTTCCGAATATTCATCAATAATGAGACATACAAATGCGATAAAATCTATATCTCTTCACCGCTGCACTCCAAGCTGCAGTGCCCTTCCAGGATTGGCTCGATCCTGACCGCACCCCATGTGAGCGGTTGAACACGAACAATGCAGTGGTGGCGGAGGATCGCGATAACTGTGCAAGAGTGCAGAAGTGCAAATATGTAGGTGCACAAACAAACAATCGTAGATGAGTTTCTACCTTTTGCCTCGAACTTTAGCAATCTGTAAACCAAAAGCAAACCAAACGGGTCTAAACACATGGTCCATAATACATCCTACTTATGTAATCCATGTGTCTGGTGTTTGTGTGTGTGGTAAGTATGTGGTATGTGTGTGGTGTGGGGTCTGGCAGGATGAAAACACTTAGGTGGGGCTAGCGCGAAATAAATGGTATGATCGGACTCCGCCCACAGGATGCGGAATTAGCGCGAAATAAATGTGCGATCGGAAACTAATAACTCCTGTTCCCGTTGACCTAGAGCGTTCAAATTTTGGAAGAGTACAGGTGGCGGATTGGACACTGATGATAGGTGGTAGGACTTTCCTTAAAGGCACCGTTCACGATAAAAAAAAGTTAGTGAGTTCTTACCTTATCAATACTCAGCGGCCCCTATGGCTTGTAGAAGGGACCCTCTCACTCCCCCAAACTCGACGTCCAGGGCATAGTGGCAGCCCCGTTGTTGCCGTAGTTCGCGTTCCCGCCTCTCGATCGGTGTCACGTTAGACGAGAGTCGAGACAATACAGATTGCTATTATTCGTTCTGGGACCCACGCACAATCAGCTAATCGCCGAGTGTTGAGGCAATGTTTTTTCACCCATTCTTCCTTCCTCTGTTTTTCTTTTTGCTGCCGCGATCCCTTATTTAATTTCCTACTCCTAGAGGCTGAAAAAAGTGAGCTACTTTTGCTGTTACTAGGGGTTTCTTTTTGTTTATTTATGCTTATAAGTGAATGAATTTTTGCTTACCATTGCCTGTTCTTCGCACCAGGACCCACACACGCGCAGTGAAACACACTGTTTAGCTCGTCCGGACGCCCCACCCTTCATTTTTCTGGTTTCATTCACGTCCAGCCCCCTTTTTAACGTTTTTTCGAAGCCTTTTTTCACTTTGGAAACACCGATGCACGCAGATTCTTCACCTCAGTCGCACTAGTTTCGATCTTGTCTTCCATTTTTCATCATAATCTGGATTACCCAAAATTACCGTGAACGGTGCCTTTAAAGGCACTGTTCACGAAAAAATGGTTTCGGATATTTGCACATGGTTTGCATTCGACGCCCCCTCTGATACTATTTGTGCAGGAATGAGGTCGGAAAACGGCTGGATAGGGCACAATAAGGCCAGGAACAGTGGGGGACGCGATGCCTCCGCCCCTCGCTAGGCTGACTACGAAATCTAATTGCCGTTCACCACTTTCGCATTGGAGCGAAGTTGGTGAAAAGTCGATAAGCTGGTTGGCAAATTGCCAGAGACGCAATGTGTTGTCTGCTATTGCAGACAACACATTGCGTCGCCTTCGTGCACTCGCCCGAACACTCCATAATCGCCGTTCTTTCAATGTGAAACTCGTCCAACCCCTCTTTCCAGTTTTTTGACCCTTTGTAATTCTTTTTGTTCATCATTTTTGCGCTATTTTCGTTGTTATCGCTTTATTATAGAGTAGTTCTATCAATTCCCGTCAAAAGAGGGTACCCTAAATTTATTGCTAACGGTGCCTTCAAAGTGGACAGGGCGCGCAGTAAAATTGACAATGTCGACACGGGGCATTCAAAATTGAGGTTTGCAGGCGGCAGAAAGGGAACACTGAAGATAGGTAATATGCATAGAATCCGCCTATAGTATTGGGGTGTGAGCGAAAATTGTTTATTTGGTAATACTAGATAGATGGCAATATCAGATCCTGCCCACAGAGGGCCGAGAGTAGGAGGCGAAAATTGTTCATTCGAACCTGGGGTGTTCAAATTTGGTAGGGGGTGCATGTGGTAGGATGGGTATGCTGATGAGTGGTGGTAAGAACTTGGCTACGCCCTTAAGGGGCGGGGCGTGCGAGAAATTTATTTATTTGGACGCAGGGCGTTCGACTTTGGCACGAGCACAGGCGGAAGGATTACGACACAGAACAGGACATGTTAGGTATGAGAAAGTGCGGGAATTTGATCCCGCTTGAAGGGGCGTATGGGTTACGGGGGGGGGGGGGGGGGGAGGGAGCGTAGGGCATGCGTGAAATGAGCGTAACTTGAGCGAAAATGTGAGGTAAGGCCGAAGAGGGGAATGAACCATGTTACTTGCACACACAGTATTTGAGCGGGACTTCGCCCATGGCGGGTAGGGCGGCACGAAGTGTGTCGGTATGCGTGTTTCGCTGGAAATCAATAACTCCTATCCTCTTGACAGAGCTTTAACCTTGGGAGAATACAGGTGGCGGGTCATCTTCAACTCAAAGAGAAGAGCTCGACGTCAGCCGGGCGATCGTATGATTCAATTATTCCTTGCTATATGTAATTAATAATAATAAGAAAAATTCGCATAAGAAAAATGGTAGCGCATACCTCATTGATATTTTTATAAGTCCTGATGAGATCACATGTTAACTTTCTAAGCGGAGCTTCAGCATGACCACGATTGATGTTCTCCGTAGCTGCTCGGCTACCATCAGATGCGGCTGAATCGTTACACGAATGAAGAGAACGACATCATTAGTGATGGTAGGAAAACATGATGCAAGAGATCGTGCATTACCACTTCACGGGAATGGAAGTATATAATCTCATTATCCAGGTGAGTATGCTCGCAACGCCTTAACAATCATAAAACTGTTCCCACCATAGAAGGGGAGTCACGGGGCTGTAGATGTCTTGCTTTTTGCCGCACGCGGTCTGACGATGAATGGTCCGGACGCATTAGCAGCGCCTGCCTTTATGCAAGATTAAGTTCCAACGAGGTGACCAACGACGGCACCCAGGATATTATAATGAGGGCAGGGATAAGGGAGGCGTACAACACACTGCTGCCACTTCAACGCACTGGTGCTTCTTCATGAACATACTAACAGATTAACGTACTATATACACTGCGAAACAGATCAAGTGTGGACACCGGCAGCTAAGCACTGTAAGTACTTGAGGTGCGCCACTACCGTATTCCATAGCTTAGCTTATTCACTTGTTCATAGGCCGTATTAATGTTCCTCGTATCGCACATTAATTATTCCACATTCTCCTAAAGCAAGGGACTGTCGTCTGTTTCCACACCTGAAAAATTAACAGACGAGTCCTGATGGCAGCTAACTAGCTCTGCGCGGTAACTGCCAAGCTGTTGCGAGACGCTTGTCGTAGAACCAAGCTCCAATTTATCGCGTTCTACATTCTTATCAGAGTCTAGACCAGTCATCCAATCAAATCAGTAGAAAAATGGAAACGCTGCTGAAACGATAGTGTAGGGAAGCATTCTGTACAACCATGAGCACAACCGAGGCAAGAACGATACGCCCGTGTAATTTTTTTCTGTAGTTTCTGGAAGTGTCACTATAAGGGGCACCTGGATCCAAGAAATACTAAATAGGTACTTTTTTGAAACACAACTATCGCTTTTTGTAATCTGTTAGCTACCGTTGTCACCTTTTCTATTCAACAATTATGACTCCCCGACATCGAACGTTTGCAATTCAAATGTTGTTTGATTTGTTCCGCTTTTTGTGCTAGCGGACATGCAACAATGTCACCCTGTAAATCTGTAATCAGAAGGTTTTCGACCGAATCTCTCATGAACTCCTGGTCATAAAGCTTGCTCATGTGGGTATTCATCCACGGATAGTTGCTTGGATTAAAAACTTTCTAGAGAATCGCACCTTCCAAGTGATACTCAAATGCAATCTATCCGAGGTGCTCCCTCTGGTGTTCCCCAGGGAGGTGTTTTATCTCCTCTTCTCTTTGCTGTTCATGTGTATGACTTGCTTGCAGTTATTGCTGATGAAGGCATCATCTGTAAAATGTTTGCCGACGACATCAAATTATATTATAGAATTCAAAATGGTGGAAGTTATTTGCGAATGCGACCCGCTCTGCATGCTGTCTCTCAATGGTCTCAAGATTGGTGCCTTCCTCTCTCTCCGGAAAAAAACTAATGCTCTTCATCTTGGAGACAACAATCGTCAATCTGATTATCGCTTGTCAGGTGTGGCCATTAAGAAGGTTGATTCCGTGAGGGATCTAGGATTCATCGTGGACAGCAAGCTCTCGTTCGATGGGCATTGTAGGAGCACTGCTATTAGAGCGGAACAGTGCCTTTTTCTTCTGTTCAAATCCCTGTGCTCGAAAGATTCGCAGCTTCTTATTTTGGCATACAAAACTTATGTTAGACCTATGCTCGAATATGGAACGTGTGTGTTCTCTCCCAGTAAGAAAGTCTTGGTAGATCGAATTGAAAGAATTCAAAGTAGTTTCACTAGGAAGGTTTTCATTCGTTCACTGGGCTTTACGTACCGTAGCATTCCGCGTAGTATTATAAAGAACTCGATGCTTAAATTAGAGTCTCTTAAGCTTCGACGAGGAAAGAATGACCTGTTAATGGTATTTACAATTCTCCATGACTTGATTGAACTTAAATCTGGTGATTTCTATAGATTATATAAGTCAACAACGCGGAGCCAGTCACTCAAAATTCTTCTTCGTAGGCCATGTTCCTCCATGAGTAAAAAATTCTTCACTCTTAGAGCTGGGTCAGATTTTTCAAAAGTTACCAAAAAGTGTATCACGCCGGGTTCGATTAGCGGTTTCAGAAAACTATTAGACAGAATTCTTTCCCTCGCTAATTAGTTTTGTTATTGTATCAGATATTTGTACTTGTCCTTCTGCATGGATTCAATTGGTTTCCTATCAGTATTTTTGGAAATTGTTTATTTATGGATTTCTTTCTTACTATTGACGTTTTTCTGTTTTTCCTTATTACTTCTGTTGCCGCATGTAATAAAAAATCTCTACTATATATAATCCACAAGTTTGGTGTGTCTGTTTGCTTGTATGTAGGTACATATGTATGTTTGTCTGTCTGTCACACAATCCGGTTTCACCTGAAAAAACACCTTTAGAGGTTGGGACAAGTTCGGGGTGGGTGGAGCCCAAGACAAAATTAATAGAGCACATACGAGCTCTGCGGTGCTCCGCCCACCGGGGGCGGGGCAGGTGCCGGAATGGGCGGTGCCAACAGTCAAACATCTCATTTTGGCTTCGAAAAGTCCAGACACCGGGAAAATGTTCATAGGTGAGGAATGGGTCAAAGAGCCAGACGGAGGAGACCAACGTGCCGTGGGCGGAGCTTCCTCAAAATGGGCGGTCCTTTTCGGATGTATTCATAGCTCGATTCAATTAGGGCGCAGAGGCCAGGAAAAAAATTAAAAAGAGTAAGCAGGGTCTTATGCGTGCCGGGCATGCGTAAGCTGAGCGAAGCCCCGCCCACGGTGGGCGGGGCGTGCGTTGAGACGAAAGCCACTTTTCAAAAACGAATGCAACTTTGCTTGGAAACGTTCTAGAATGCGAAAAAAAGTGGTTAGAGGTAATGGAACAAATATAGCCAAATCCTAGAAATGGGTGGGGTTGGCACTAAAGTGGGCGGAGCTCAGATCTTTATAACCCTGTTTAGAAACGTTCCGGGATGCGGCAAAAAGGTGGTAAAGTGTCAAATAGCAAATGTGGTCGAATCCTCGAAGTGGGCGTGGTTGGCACTAAAATGGGCGAGGCTTAGACAAAAAATTAAAACTCTGTTTAGAAACGTTCCGGGATGCGGCAAAAAGGTGTCATGGTGTAAAAGAACAAATGTGGTCAAATCCTAGAAGTGGGCGGGGTTGGCATCAAAGTGGGCGGAGCTTAGACAAAAATTAAAACTCTGTTTAGAAACGTTCCGGGATGCGGCAAAAAGGTGTCAAGGTGTAAAAGAGCAAATGTGGTCAAATCCCACAAGTGGGCGGGGTTGGCACTAAACGGGTTTACATCGAAACTATTAGGCCTCTCCAGATGCGTTTTAGAACGCGGGAAAAAGGTCTCTGGAGGTCATAAAAGTAATATGGTTCGGAGTCTGAAGTGGGTGGGGTTTGCAAAAGAGGGCGGGACTGAGATCAAAAAATTATACATCTGTCCTTCACACTAACCCTGACCACATAGGTGTTCATCTAGGGTATACCACTGAACTCATTCAAAAATTAGGTTAAAATTTTCTAAAAGTTAGTATCCATGGTTCCAGACACAGTAATCCCTTCCACACAATAGCAAATACACTACATTAACTTCAGACCTCATAAAAATTCTACAATAACCCCGGCTACACAGGTGCATACCCTGTAGTGACGTGCAAATCTCTACAACTACCCGAAGGGGCTGCCCTTTCAAAGTTAGTGTTCATGGCCACACACAGGCCAAACTACACAAAATTTCTTCGACTACATGGACGGCAGAGGTATTTGATTTGGATAAATCGGAGTACCCTTTATGGCCACACACAGCCCCATTTCACATCCCAAAAAAATTATGGCTACTACAGAAGGGTCAAGGGAGAGGCTCAGATGATAAAAATCCATAATGGAAATCAGAAACTCACGTGGCACCCCTCATGGCTACAGCCCCTTTTTTATTACACCAGGCTTCTACGCACGCAATGCGTAGCGTAGCCGCCTGGTGTAATAAAAAATTGAAATTGAAATTGCAAATACAAAATTAAAAATTTTTAGGTATTCTATTTTCCCCACCATTTTTAAGTGAATCTTGCTGCTAATCGCTGTATATTTGCAACGATTATCAAAGCCACTGTCTTGACGTAGAATCTATTAACATTTGATAACATTGTGTAATCACGACCACTCTTCAGCAATTCTCTATGTCAAGCGGGGAGTCTAGAATTGGAAGTAACAGGCAATGTACGATGGCGTTTCCTGCTCCGCTTTAGCTTTTGCAAAACAGAAAACGAAATGTTCTATCTTTGCTTCTTGCTTTGACAACTGCTTCAATTACAGTTTGTGATTCAACTACCAAAGAAAAAAAGGGATAGGACCAGTTTTACTCACCGTAAAGGGATCCACCCTAAACAAGAATATCCCCTGCTTTACATTAATTGCATTAATAGAGCGGAAGGCAGGGTCTTGATCAACCAAAGAACAACTTCCAGCCAAGATATTTGAAAATACAGTTAAGGGACAACAGCTTTCCGTCGTGAGAGAAAAACTGAGCGACACAACTCATGTCTGGTTGTAGATCGTTTTGTATTCCCCTTCGAGAAATTCACGATGGTGAGTATTGTGAAATGTCACGTGGGTGCGGCGAGCAACACTTTATGATATAAGCTTTCTACTGATACGATTTATATCGATCCGCCGAGCGATACGGACAATTTTGTGACGTGATTGACAGAAAAACATAACTTCTCCCCTTTTTTTCACAAGATGGACCTAATTTGGCTTCGGTTCTTTCCAATTTTACCGTCAATCAACCCTTCAGAAAATAGAGGAAGTACGGCGTTAAAGCTTATACAATGTATCAGCTGGAATCAGGTAGTGTGTTTGTGTGCATGTGTGTCGGGGTGTATCGGTGAGTGTGTAGGTTCTTGTCTGCGCCGAAAAGGGAGGCCTGTACGGGGTTGTTTCTTTAGACTAGGAAGTTCAAATTGGGAGGAATACAGACAACAGAATGAGAACAGTGATGGTATACAGCAGGATCAAGAGCAGTCTTGAAATGAGCTTTTTCGATAAGTAATATTACGCAGCCAAGTTGGTCTCCCCATTACTGTACATAACGCGCTTAGGGTGTCTGTTGATTCGTCTGTGTGCTGTGGGCGTTTGACCGGAAATTCATAACTCTTGTTCCCGCGATCCTTGAGCGTTCAAGTTTGATAGTACTTCAAGAGGCATGACGGGAACACTTATGGACGTGGCGAAACTGACACTCACTGAGAGCGGGTGTGCGCGAAATGTTTGGCCGTGAATCCATAACTTCTGTCCCCCTGGACCTAGAGCGGTCAAATTTGATAGGAGTACAGGAAGTACCCTGATTATAGGGCGTAGGAAGTGACAGAGCAGGACTCCACTCGGGGTAGAGGTGGAGGGCGGAGGTTGCTAGAGGAGATGGAGAAGGAGAGCGGAACGTGTGTGAAATGAGCGCAATATGAGTAAAAAAACTGCGTCAAATTGAAAAAAGTGGGAATGAACTGGCTACAAACAGAACTTAAGCAGGTCACGAGGAGTGTCAGAAGGTGTGTGTGTTATGTGTGTTAGAAATCATTCCGCGCTGTTCTCTTGGCAAATATGAAAGGGGCGTAGACTACGAGCCTGACTTAAAATAAAAAGGAGAGCTCGAGGTCAGCCGGGCAATCCGTCAGGCGAAGTAAGTGGAACGTAGCGGAGAACTATGCGCATACGTGGCAAAACGCTTCAAGCAGGAAGGCTGTAATACTTCAAAGTCTCGATGGTCGCATTTGCATGAACCGGCAAATCTCCTGTGTGCTGCGAGATCGGTAATGGAGAAGGCCTCACCATTCAATTCTTGAAAGGAAGTCGGTTCGTTTCGCCTAGCCTTTTTAATTCAAATCTGGTACAGTGCCCAGCAACCCTTGTCGCTCGCCCACATTTTCCTTTGTTCTCAATTACGTCCAATATTCAAGAACTTCTCTTTATTCGCCTTTTGACCTTATAAGTCAGGTACCATTTGCAGCTGTTTATTTATGAACGAGCTGTTTTTGAGATGGGAAGAAGCAGCTTCGTTCTTATTGCAGCTTTAATTATTGTGAAGTTTGCGAAAGAAATTGCTTAAGTTACCATCCAACGACTATCGTCTCTGGTTCCAACCATTTCCGAGACCTATAATCATATAAACTTTGGTATTGCACTCGATTTTCACTTAATGGTATTGCCGTTTTGTAATGCAAACATCACAGGACACTTGCTCATTGATTTTCAGTAGCATCATCAACAACAATATAAACAAGTGATTATCACTCCGTCAGCAACGAGCCTAGTTCACATAATCAAGCGCGCATTTATGGTTCCATTCCATTTAGATATTACCTCCTGGTATGATTCATTGACTGAATTTTGAGAAATAGAGCAAAACTACTAAGACCATGACCTTGACGTTGAGTGGTTGCGGGAGTCTGAGCGGTTAAACAAGAAGCGATTGGATGAACTTCTCAGTTTCATAAACATGTATGACCTTGCCTTCTAAACAAAAACTTGCACACCATGATTTCTGAAGTAGAAGTGTGATAGCATAGAAGATAAGGTGAAGATGCCACTGTATGAAGCCGTGAAAACTATGTACTAGCGCAGCCGAAAAATAAGTATACAGAAAGAAGTATTAAACCTTTTCGTCTTCAATAAAAAATAAAAAGTTTATAGCACTTCAGTTTCTACAAACCACTACAACGTCCATTTCGAAGTAAAGATGGTAGGGGTGAGTTCTTCTAGGAATAAATTTATAAAAAAAAATCAGAGTGGGGTCGCACACATACCTTCCCTTCTAGAAACTGAGAAAAACTAGCGTATGTTTAAAAATTAGCATTCTACGACGGACACTGCTCGCTTGCGGCGGCGCTTCCCTGCCACGCATACGTAATGATAAGTTAAACTCTTCTTTTCCATTTTTTTTCTGTTCTCCCCGTCTGCTTCGAATTTTGATTATCTATGATTATCTTGCCCGCATTGTTGCCTTAGGTCTACCCGTTATTACCCGGTTGTGCTCATTTTTTTTTTCGCTCAGTCTCTCTAACTTTGGTTGCGTATCTTATATTAATCCATTCTTTTGTCACTCCATTCCATTCAAAGTACAGTCTATTTTGCCGGCTCCACGTTACCAATTGATGTAGTTGCTTCGAAGGGGCAAGATATGCCAACCAAAGCATCGAGTGCTACTCAGAATGCCGTTAATGTCTGTGTATACATAGTAATGCGACTTCTACAGTATGCCTACGTCCGAATTGCTGAATACTATTCAGGAGAGAAACAAAGAGCCTGTAATTGATGAAATGGTTAAGGCCCTGGCTTCTAAAACACCACTGGAAATCGCAGACGGAGAAAAACAGCTCGACCTTGAGGAGAAGGTGAGACAAGTTTTCGATATGCTGGAACTTGAGCGTAGACCGGTAGAGATCTACCGTATGGGGAGGATAAACACGTCGCGTCCTACACTTGTGAAAGTAGTCTTACCTTCACGTGCACATTGGATCACTGCGTTGTCTAATGCGCGTAAATTGCGTGGGTCATCACTTTCGTATGTATATTCATGTCCGCAAGAGTATGACCCTTGAGGAGCGGAAAAAAGAGTATGACTTGGGACAAAAGTGTAATGCACGGAATATTCAATGTAATAGTAAAGTTTGGGTTGTATATAAAGGTGCGCTGAGGTAAACCGGCGAACTCTTTAATTCTGTGCGTCAGGGAAACGCCTCGCAGATCTCGGACAGTCCACCGATTTGAGCTGTTTCTTATTTGGCTCCCGCAGTTTGATAAATAAGAATGATCACCTCCACATTTTTCTTGCCTCACATTCACCCGATCTAGTTTTGATCACTGAGACATGGCTGCCACCTCACTTCTTCGACTCCGAAGCTATTACACGTGCTTCCTCCTATAAGCTTTCCGTGTAGACAGGCACCGACGTAGGACGTAAGGCGGGGATGTTCGCTGTCTTTTCAAAGATACTTTGAATTGTATTGTCATTCCACCTCCACCATCTCATGCCCCCCTACGTGCTGATGTTTTATGCATTGAATGTTTGTGTTTTGTTCCGACTCGTCCCCTCAGACTAATTTTGGTGAGTCGTCCCCCGGGATCCTCCGCTGCCGATGATGAGAAATTAATAGAGATCCTGTCTGAGCTTTCCTTATCCGAAAGTTATTTGATGAATTTGGGTGACCTCAACTTAAATATCGATTGGAGAGCTGGCGTCGCCGAAAATGCTACTGCTGCAAGGTTCCTTAACCTCTTCAGTAGCTGCTCACTTACTCGACACGTGCCTCGACCTACCCGAAATGGTGCCATGCTAGACATTATGCTCTCATCCTCGCCAATTTCGAGTAGGGTATTCAGTTTACCGCCTTTTGCGTCATCCGACCATCATGTGATCGTTTCAACCTTTTAGCGTTCGTACACAATAAGATCAGCGTTCCTCTTCCTGACTATAAGAAAACCAACTTCAGGGGACTACCTCTTTACCTGCCTAACATAGATTTTGGATTTCGTTTGAAGGGTATCGTACGGCTGATGAACTTTACGAAAGGTTTTGCCGTAATCCATATCGAGGTCCAGCACGTTTGTGCCTTTTCACTCCAGTTCGTGTACTGAACCACGATAAACATATTATTGCTGCCTCAAGAAACGCGACTTTTAATGAATCTCATAAAACCTTGCTGAAGCCTCACTGTAAAAGAGTGTCTAGAGTTGGACCACTATCTCAAGAGGTATTTGGCTTATAGAGAAAGACGTGCAGCAGCTACTGTTAATTATAAGTCCAATTTTGCCCTCTTCATGAAATAATTACAAGCAGTTAACAGATCACTCGCGCTTAAAGACGATACTGGTAATCGATACTCCAAAAATGAGGATAAAGCAGAAGCACCGCCAAGTTTCTTGCCCCGGTCTTCACTGCTCACGCTGAATTCGTACCCCGCCGTGCGGCAGATTATTTCCAATATGCATCCACACCTTGGCTGAATGACATTTCAGCCCGAAGGATGTTTTCGTAACTCTGAAGTCGCTCGAGGTGTCCATTTCCGCTACATTTGATAAAATTCCTCAAATCGGTTACAAGAAGTGTGCTTCCGTTCTCTACGAACCCCTTACAATGATTTTCAACGCCTCGTTGCTGCTTGCTCACATTCCCGAATTATTTTTTGAAAAGCTGTTATTACAGCCATCTCTATGAATAAAGAAGTATCCATGTTGTCGTCCTACAGGCCGAACAATAATACGTCTACGTTAGTGAAGGTTATGGAGAAGCTCATCAGGGACAAGCTCCTAGACTGGCTTTCTTCAAGGAAGCTTGTACCTGCTGAGCAGCACGGTTTCATTAGTGATGCCTCGACAATAACCCAGCTCTCAGACCTTCTATTTGACTGAAATCTGGCCATCAATGATAGAAATCGCGTGGATGTCATTTATTTCGATCTGTTGAAAGCTTCAGATGAAGTCAATAATGAGAGGCTCTTACTGAACCATCTTCATTCGGAATAAATGGCGCACACCTAGCATGGTTTCAAGTGTATTCGTCTGAAAGAAAAATGTGGGTTGAGGTTGAGACTCTTTACCAAAATGCTTTCCATGTACGAGCGACGTTCCGCAAGGAGGCGTTTTGTCACCCTGCTGCTTCAGATTTATACATACGATATGCCTGGGTTACTACGTATACACCCTTCCATCAAGGTACGGATGTACACGGATGACATTAACCCATTGGCGACCGCGCCTTTTTAGCGCGTCTGGCGTGTGGGACCGAGCGCGCTTTTCGCGGGCTGCTGATGTGGCCCGCTGGCGGGCCACACGGTCTTAGGAACAAGTAAATTTCTTCGTAAGCATTTGCAGCCGACAAAAAAGTTTTTTAAAATGTGGCATATAAAGTTTATAAGTCATATACGCTATATAGAGCTACGTTATGGCATCTAATGTTGATTGTTCAAAGGGAGTGAGAGTTTTTACCATATCATTTCCAAATGCGACCCTGTCTAGTTACGAGGAAGCAGACAAGATGAGAATGACATACTTCGAATCATCGAATACCTCAGCAAAGTCCCTTTACATCCTTTTTACATAAATTTGGGTCACATTTGGCTTTGCTCCTTTACCAATGCCCTCAGAATAACTTTGTTTCCTGTTATTACTAAAGTCAGAAATGAACGTTTCACGGACCACTGCGCGTCAAGATTCCATAGTAGGTCATAAACCTGCTCGATACTTGAAAGGGTCACAAAAATCGAAAATGAATGTTATACATGGAAAATAAAACTGTGGCCCGTATACGGGCCACGCGGTCCCAGAAGCACGACAGGGCGTGGCCCGTATACGGGCCACGCGGTCGTCAATGGGTTAAGATCTATGGAATTTATGATGACAATGGCAGAGCGGCAGTGCAGCAGACACTTACCACCTCCATTTCACGGATGATGTACTGGGTACCGACATACCCGCCCACCTTACCAAAACCACAGTTCTGCACATTAGTCACGCTCCAAGTAACATGTACACGTTCAATGAAAATCCTCTTGACCAACGAATGGCATCTTTCATAGTCCACGACCGGTCGCGCGATGGATCGCGCGACCGATCGCTAGCGACTGGTCGCCAGTCGCTAGCGACTGGTCGCTCGACTGGTCACTTGACTGATCGCGCGGAACCGTCCACGGCGGCACCCATAACTAGCGCGGCCTCCTCGACCGATCGAGCGACCAGTGGCGCGATCAGTCAAGTGACCAGTCGAGCGACCACTCGCTAG
>UZAF01017240.1:0-12453 GCA_900617895.1 Haemonchus placei | reverse complement strand
GAAAGATGCCAATGAGGTCCGAGATCTGGGCATCTATTTAAAGATGTGATCTGAAGTTTGATGCACATGTTGATTCGATAGTCAAGAAAGCCTTTGCAACCCTCTTTGTTATCTTCAGCTAATATAATATAATATAATATAATATAATATAATATAATATAATATAATATAATGTAATGTAATGTAATATAATATAATATAATACTTGGCTGTGACGCCTGCGTTTATCTTAAATTGTATTAGGCGTACGTGATACAGATACTTGAGTACGGAACACAACTGTGGAGTCCGTCTTCTAAGAAATTACAAGTTGAACTTGAACGAGTTCATGCCAATGGATGGAAATGCTACTATTCAGTATACTGGAAGCTCCCTCTGCGTCTGCTTTCCGAGGTAGATTGAAAATGTAGATGTTCTTTCTAATCTCAATACTGCAGATTCTTACACTCGTTTGTGTCCCGACTGCATTAATCTTCGGTTTCAATGTTCGCCGTGAGACTAATTGCTTGCGCAGTGGGCTCTTCGACTGCATGTGACTGCTGCGAGAAGTATTGCCGATGTTTCGCTGGGCGTACAACAAGTTTTTGATGCCCGTTCCAACCTGAGTGGACCAGCCAGCCTAGAGGACTAGATGATATACCTACTCTTGTTGCATCTGTCTTCCTGTTGTTTCACTTTGTCCTCCTTCGTCTCAACCTAATCCTCATGCAATAGTGCAATGCGTAGCTTATGCAAGAAAGTTCATAAGTTCTCCTCAATTTTGTCCATAGTAAGCATCCGACTCTTTACTTTTGTTTTTTCCTCAGTCTCTTATGTACTAACAATACCGCTTAACCCTTGTAGGTTTGCCGTAGAGTTCGGACATCTCCCCTGACTCGTGGCCACGAGCATGCTTCCGAGTCGTACTGTTTCATTTCAGCAAGGGCTTTATTAAACATCCATGTTCGACTCTCGATAAATCTTGGCATAGTTTTGAATTAATTTTATAAGATTTTAATAAAACTTGCTGCCAAGATGGTAAATAAATTCTTATCAACTTACGTTTCGGCGTTATCGCCTTCTTCAGAGTTGGGAACCTAAAGATAATTGCTATCCATCTCTCACTCAACAATTCAACTTCAAAAACCGGTTCCCTAGACCTAATGTTTCCAAATGGGCACGATAACCCTTAAAACTTTTAACCCACTCCAACAACAACCGGTCGTTTAGACGACCGCCGCTTAACTGACCCAAAGGGACTCGGCATAGCTCCACATGATATGCCCTATCCCTCCCGCCGTGATACCGGAGGCATATAAAACCCATAGGGGTCAGAGAAAGGCGCGAGTTCACTAGCTACGGCTAGGCACTCGTCCATCCTATTCATTTTTGGAGACTTAGCGTTGATGAAAAATGCTTCGGGTGTTTTCCGCGCCGAAATGAGGGGTCTCGCAACAGAATGCTAACTGTACTTTGGAATACAGCACCTTTATGGGACTCTACTCGGTGAGCACCCAAGGGGGTCTCCACCCTTGCTCGATTTGAACCCTCCAGATGTTCCTTGACACTGACACACAGAGGTCGCCCAGTATCCCCATATATTCTTCCTCGCATAGATTGCATGTGAACAGATAGATCACGCCTGGTGTTATGCAGTCACCCTCCTGTCCATTAGGGCAGATGACGCAGTTAGGAGTCAGGCTAATTCGATCGTAGCAGCGGTTTTGAACCAGCCGCTGCGTAAGATTTTCAGGTGGGATCTCGACCACACGTACCATGTCCTTAAGGCCACACCTGTGCAGCGCCATCCTTATTTCACAGCTCACAGCATCACTAATATAGGTGATACAGAACGCTACTTCATCCAAACTGTCGTCGACGGGACCATGTTGGTCCTTTTTATATGATCCATAACTGTATTTAGGAGCTAGAGGGTAACCATTGGAAAGTGCGATCGTTCTTGCTTCCATATCGTTCCATAGGTTTTTTTAAAACTTTATCTCAAAAGCTCCATTTGGCCCTCGTCCTTGCACATTTAATCACTCGATGTAAACTCGTTGCAAGTCAACAAGTGCTCTCTTGAATACTTGGGCCTACGTCTCACGCCCTGGGTTCGCATTTGGGTCAAAGAGTACCTACTTGGCCCGCCCAGGAACGGCTACGGTCGGTTGCGTTGCCTAGGCTAACTTCTCACTTTACTATACCATGCATGGATTGCTTTTCGAGAGGTCCTTGGACGTAATTTGGCACTCTTAATCCTGCATGTATTTATGAGTGTCTGAATGTGGTTATTTGTATGGGCCAATTTGACACGAATTTCGGTCTTCTATGTTGGTAGCTACTCGTTTCTCTTCACCTTTAAGCCATCCAGTCAGGGTGATGCAGTCTACTTGTCGTATTCTCCTTTCTTCACTTTGTATTAAGCTTCTCCATTACTGTTCGCTTTAGTTTATTCTTCTCCCTGCTTGTGTTTTACTGACTTTGGTTCTGTCTATTTGCACCAATAGTGCACTTTTAGTAAATAAATAAATATGTCAGTGATTTCACCCTCACAGACGAGTCTGGTACCAATCAACCGACCCCGGAGGGATAGAAGACTTGGTAGGCCTGGTCGGAATCGATCAGGGATTCGAACGCGTGACCGTGCGTGTGGGATAGTGCGCCACTTACCACTACACCACTTCCGCCCACTACATATTATGAGATGGACGAAATAGTTCTGCAATCTGGTCCTCTGCAAGTAAACTGACATGTGGCACACAGAAACCTAGAAGTTCGCAGAGGTTTCTACCTTCGTGATGAAGGTAAGAGAGGGTGGTGAACATCTTTACCGATTTAATGGATTGTCCGGAAAGTCTCCACCGATTCTTGAGTCATCTTTGAAAGAAATTCTAGATGATCAAATCCATTCATTAAACAACACATCGTCCATTCTGTTCAGTAACGGTTCGCCACTTTTTTATCAGTTTCATTATCCCATTTACATAGAAGGTTCTACAGGGTGGGCCAAAATTATGATTACAGCGCGCGCCGACGTTCATTGCAAATTTTTTCTATGTTCATAACAATTCATTGAATTTCTTCTATTTCACAAAGTAGCTTACGTTATTACCTTCCTGATGATACTAAACTTTGGGTAGATTTTTATAATAACATAATATAAGTGTAACTAGTCCGTGAATTAAGCGTCGCTTTGCATTTACAAACACTTTTGGCACGGTGCATCTACAGACGAACTAGCGAAACAAGGCAGGTATTGCATTCAACCATAAGACGCTCTCGAGAGTTGGGAACAATTGCAGATAGGAGTGGTGAACCTAGAAGAGCTGTGGTATATTTAGGGGAAGTGTCAAGAAAGCAGGGCAAAGGTCTACGTAGGAGCAAAATTCATTCTGAGTCCAAAAAGGATAAATGAATGGATATGTCACGAAATTTTCTGCGTGAAATCGTGAAGCATCTTCTGCACTACGAGACCCTTATACGATCAGAAAGCGATTTCCACAGTGAGCAGGTTAAAGAGAAGAGAAAGTTTGTCTAACAAAAGCTGCTCCGCCGCATCCGAAAAAATTGTGGTACGGAATTCCTGTTCACCGACGAAATGAGATTCACAGTGAAATAGGTGCTCAATAAGTAGAGCGATAACATTTATATGTAGCTTAAAGAAATGAAAGTGATACAGCGCCTGGCTCACTAACTTTCTGTGATGGCGTGTACCAGCATCACCGCCGGGGCAAAGACACCGATTATTTTTGTAAATTATGGTGTGGAAGTTGGTTTGGAGGCCTGTTTGTTCTCTTCGTGCGCAATAGGACACTTTGATGATTCGAACCGGTTATATTGTCACGATGAAGCTCCTGACCGCAGAACAGAAATTGTCTAGTAATTTCGTGAAAGGGGTTCTTTGACTTCATAACCTTCGATCAGTGACCACTTTGTAGCCCTGACCTAAATCCCATGAATGTCTCAATGTGGTCAGCCTCTGAGATGAAAGCATCCTTCAGCCCAAACATGAGAAGAAATAATCTCGAAAATGCTTAGCAAAAAGCCGGGACCATTTCGATGATCCTAGCTGCGTGCCACCGTCAATGCCGTCCATCGCCGTCTTTGGGGTTGGGTGAAAGCAGAAAGCAACAGATCCCAGTCTCAATGTACAGTTTTGATAAGAAATTTTTGCTAAACCCTTTAATGAAATTGGTTTGCTCTACTGGCTTTCTATTCGTTTTCTGCGATGTGATTTCTGTGTAATCATAATTTTGGCCCACCCTGTAGACTTGCGATCGAAAAACCCTTTCAGGTGTTCTTAGCAGTCCTCTAGTAGATTGAACGATTTTCCATCCAAGAGATCTTGCAGAAACCTAGAGAAGAGGTAGTCTGATGGCGCTATGTCTAGACTAAATGGTGAGTGTGGTAAGACATCCCATCCAAGCTCCAACAATTTTTCACGAGTGACCAAAAATACTTATGGTCTGGAGTTTTCCTGTTGGAAAAAAAGCCCTTACGATCGGCCACTTCTGGACACTTTTGGTCTACCGCTGCCTGTAAATTGTTCAGATGAGCACAGAACCTTTCCAAAGTTATCGTTCGACTATGCAGTAACAGCTTGTAATAAATGATTCCCCTACAATCCCAACAGCAACACAGCATAATCTTCCTCACCTGGATTTTGACTTTTGGAGTAGTTTGAGACATCTCGCTGGAATGGCTCCACGATTGTTTCCACTCCACGTTGTTGTACGCGACCAGCTTTTTGTCCCCCGTTTTCATATGTTTCAGAAACAGCTCATTTCTGCTTCGTTTTAGCAACGAATCGCACTTGGAGGTCCATCACATTGCGCTCGCTCAATTCATGAGGTACCCTAACATCAAGGCGCTTAACAAAACCAAGTTCCAGCAAATGACCATGGATGGTTGATTTCGAAACTTTTAGTCTTCCTCCTATTCCACGAGTAGTGAATTGCCAATTCGTTACTATTCATATTTTGACCTGGTCGTTTTCAACTAGTGATAGCCTTCCTGAGGGTTGCCGACTTTAGAGGGTGAATTCACCCTGATTAAATTTCGCGAACCACTCGCGCACCGTACGTTTCCCCCTAGAACATGTCTATTCAAGCGTACCAAATCTTTCTCGCGGCTTGAGCCGCATTTTTGCTCCTGCGGTAGAACAAAAGCATTATGTGCCGCAAATGCACGCGATGATCCTCAAATTTCAGACGAGTCCTATACAGAAAGACTTTGAGAAATTTTAATAGAACTTGAACCAGGATATAGGGGGCTTGATTTTATAAGTTTAGGTTCTTGATCTTTTGTGCAACAGTCGATAAACCCGGGGTGTGGAAATAGGCGAAGACTTTCCCGATAACCCAAAATTTTGTGGAAAAAGTAGTGCTTTTCACATGTGCTCACTTCGGAAAAGGGAAGATTGTTTTTCAGAAAAGCAAGACCTTAAACCAGACAAGGCTTAAAACTTTGAAACTTTTCTTGAAAAATACACAGAGGGGTAGTTTGAAGAAGTGCACTATCCAATTCAGAATCAAATCCTCACGAGGCTAAAAATTATCTTTGCTGGGACTTCATCGATAACAGATAGGAATTTTTCTTGGAGTGAACCAGTTCCACTCTGAGAAGTGTTAAAGCTTAGAAAGTTAATTCAAAACTGCAGTGGCGTCTGACTGCGAGTGTGGCATATACAATGGTTTCTAAAGCCTCCACTTCAGAAGAAAAAACTTGCTCCTACCCATGGTCTTTGTTGTTTGAAGGACCTGAATAAGCTGAAGGCGCAATATGAATTAATAAACAACATGTCAAGCACGATGCTGCAAAAATCAAAAGGTGGGCCGGAATCGGCTTCCGAAGAGAAGGCTGCGCAGTGAATGAATCACCTGAGCGTACAAGAAGTTGGCGAATGGAAAATATACGGAAATACTAATGCAGCAATAGAGCGCAAACAAGAACAGAAAATAAGCATTAATCAAAAGGAAAACTCCATCTTTAAGAACTATTTTGGACAAAACCTTGTCGTTAAACAAAGTTCGATCGGAGTTGGGTCTCTCGGTGTCTAAAAAAAACTGAATGGAGAGCCGTGCAAAGAGCAGCAGCATCGTCAGGGCAGAAATAAAGAGGGCTTCGAGGCTTACCGACCACCACAGGAAGGCACGGCTTGAATTTGCGAAGTTGGATTTGGGATGAGATTGGACGAAAACCAGCCTGTATTGCCGATTAGTCATACAATCCAATATTCTGTTTAGGTCGTATTTTCCGATGAAAAGAAAGTTACAGTAGCGGCCAAAAGTCTTCGGTGAAACGCTTCTCCAAATGGAACTTTTTCCTACTTCATAAAATCATACGAAATTTTAGTATGTTAATCAAAGGCATATCATGGACACTTACCGCTATTAATCTGCAATTTGCTATTGTTCAAGGTACGTTAGGGAGAAAAGAACTCAAACTAAACGCAGAGAGAAATATTGTTAGCATCGACCTAATTAAAACCGCTTCATTTCAGAATAGCAACATGTAAAACATCGAAAACATCGATTTGGTGGGAAAGCCCCGAGCTTTGATGACAGCATCGCAATGAGAAGGCACCGAGTCGATTAGTTTTTAAATGGTAGACACTGGTACGACGTTCCCTCCTTCGCTTATTAAGCGAAATTTTCTTCACTTTTTTTACGTTTGCTCGAAAAACGCTTTTTGAGCTCTCCCACATGTGCGCTAAGGATTCAGATCCGATAACTGGCTTGACCTGTCCAGAGGTAAGGTTCGCTGAACGCTGAAGGCCGTCTTCACAACTACTGACAAGTGCTTCGAATCGTTCCCCTGCTGCAGGATCTATCTTGCTAGCATGTGATGGTGTGTGCCCATAGCAAGACGATATCTCCCTTCATGTTCTTGTACTACTCCCTTATCATTGTGCCGTCAGTTCACAAAACAGGGCCCATTCCGTTCGAGGAGAAGGCGCCGTATATTATCACACTTTCTCCCTCATGGTTTGTTGTGGGAAAGGTGTACTTGCATTGAACATTTCTTCAGATGGACGTGGTCCGCCCCGTATAGCATCGCTTTCCAACTAATTGAACTTGCTCCGATCTGTAGAAGGAACTCTACTATGGTCAGTCGACGTCCAGTTGAGGTGACAAGGCGCAAACTCCACTCTAACTCTCCTACTTTTTGGACTGATGAACTTCTTTGGTTGGACGCTTCCCATAAATACCAGCACTGTTTAGGGGTCCCTAAAGTCTGCCGGCTAGCAATGGTGCCATCGCTAGCGCAGAACTCAGCAGCATGTCAGCCGTAGTGAGGCGAAGGTCAGCCCTCGGTCGGAGTGTGATCCGTCTGTCCTAGGCTGATAAAGCACATCGGAGACTTCCCATTCTCTAAGCATTGCAAAGAGTTTCTGACCTGCTGGCATGGGATAATCGGAGAAATCGACTGCCTTGGGTCCTTCAAAAGCCGATTTCTTCATGTCTGCTGCTGCCAGCCGAAGTCTCATAGTGAGTGTCCTTGTATGCATGCCTTGAGTGTACAAGTACTAACGTCGAGCACAAATGAGTTGCAAAAAATGCATTTATTGCTAACCTTGCAATCGGAAAAGTCGCTTCTGTAGTAGAACCTCTACGCGTAGTCACCTGATCCCCCCGTTTTGAAGCCAAACAGTATTAGCTGGTTTTGTTCGAGGTGAGGTTCAACATAGCAAAGTTTTTCTTGAATCCCTTCACTAGGAAAAAAGTTACGATTGGAAAAGCGTTTCACCGAAGACTTTTGGCCGTTACTGTAATTCGGAAAGCCCCGAAGGTTATAATTACTACTGGCACGACTTACGAAAAGAGCCGTTCAACTCTAGTCATCGCAATTTTGGAAGAGGGAGTATCATGGTACGGGGTACCTTCTGCAAAGATGTCGGGTTGTAGCTTGCTCTCGTGACGTTCAAAATGGACTCCAAGGACAAAATGGACTTCGTGGAGTCTTACAATGGCACCTGGAGCCATTTCTAAGCCGGCGACGTGGTCCCTACTGCGTCTTTCAACATGACAGTGCTGCGATCCACGTTAGTCATTCCACGAAAGACTGGTTCCTTTCCGAAAACTTCGAAATTCTGACATGGCCAGCTTCCAGCGCCGATCTGAACACGATGAAGAATCTGTTGGGCATCATTGTGAAATAGGTTTATGCGAACAACCGTCAGTTCCAGACGACAGAAGAGCTCAAGCAGGCGGTACTTGAATTTTGGAACGAAATTTCCGGCAAGACCTTTCGAACCTTTTTCGAGTATGCCAGGTAAGCTATTCGATATTGGGCTAGAACAAGGAAGTCCCATTAACTACGAGATGTTTTTCTTTGTCGTCACTAATGATAATTTTTTTTCAACTTCTTAAAGTGACCTTATACTTATGGAACGGTGCAGAAACCAAAAATTATTTATAGAAATGTAATGGTAGAGTTGACTCAAAAAATGTCCGTGCAAAGGGGTTATTCAGGGTGGTGAATCTGATAGTTTAAAACTTACCTGCCTGGCTGCTTATCCTGTGAACACCAAATTCGAGGGTGATCTTATTCTTATAAAACGCACTGCAGCCTTGCTAGCTTCCTAGAGTCTACTATCCATGTCACGCGTGGCATGACTTGTGGGTTGCACATGCCAAAAACGGAATCATAGGTGGCCCCATTCCCCAGAACCTGAGGGAAACCCCAATGGAAGCGTTGGATAGGACCGTTCGGGAGCGACTGCAAGTGCAGCGTCATTGTACTGACCGAGACGAGAAGACATTGCCCGCTGTTTGCGGGATTGCGAAGAACTGTTCCCCGGAGCATACGACAGCAGAAACGTCGGCGGGATAGTTGCCTCGTTAACACGCACTTCGCCATGAATATTGATTGTACGAGAGCTAATTGTAGGTCTACGATTGGAAAGACGTGACTCAACCGCAGCTTTGACAATCGTCGTTGCCTACGGCCATCATCAAGCTGCGACGAAAAAGAACTGAAGGCGTCCTATATGGATTTGGAAAGGCTCCACAGAGGAAACCATACTTTCTTCAATGTCATGGTCGGTGATTTCAGCGCCAAGATTGGCCCCAGAAGAACGGCTGAAGAGCCTTAGATCGGGACTCATGGAACGGAAAGAAACCAGCAAGGTGTAAAACTGTTGAATTTTGTCACATCGAACCACACCTCTAATGTTGATATGCAGCTCCAGAAGCCCTCTCCCTTGCGATAAACATGAAAGTCACCTGGTGGACAGTTCCGTAATGAAATAGATCACATCATCTTCAAACGGAAGTTTTGCCCGCCTGACGTCGCTGTGATACCGAAGTTCGGCACGGGATCGGACGACCGTCCCCTACGCGCTAAATTCCGTTCCTCTGGCGCGCGATTTCGCGAAGCGAAGCCAGCCCTAGACAGCCATCAATTAGCATCACTTCGCCTACCTTCAAAGTATATCGTAGGATTCTGATGCCGACAACACAGCTGAGGAATACAACGGCTCGTACAAACAAAACAGTGCTAGGAAAGCAGAAAGCCTGCGGTTCGTTGAGAGACTTCGATTTGAAGACTCTCGAGCTGATAAGCTAGCGTGGAATAGCGCGAGCAGCAGGTAATTAACAAATAACGCTCGAACCCGCGAAACTATATAGAGAAGCGATAAAGGAGAACCTGTAAGAAAGAAGAGCAGCAGTACTGGCCTAGGCTGCCGAGACTGGGAAGAGCACTCGTAAGACCTTCCGGAGCTAATTGCAAGGCCAAAATTACTTCACTTCGTCGTCCAGGAAGGGAGATCTAAATGTTACTAGCAACTATCATCCAACACGCAGACAGTCTGCAACTTAAACTTTTTACAAGAGTCGTCCTTGACAGAATCCGCAGAATACCACATGAAGGACAGCCACGCGAGCAGAGTTTCCCAGAGCGTTCAGTGAAGTCGATAACATCCACACTGACACAAACACGCTGAAATACGCCGTCATGTCTGCGTCCATCAATTTGAAGAAGGCCTTTGACGATGTAAAGAAACGGTGATCAAAGCCTTGGACAACCAGGGTGCTCTTGCTCAATGTATCAGGGTGCTTCGTGTGCTCTCGACAGCTTCAAGACCAATCTCCATTTTGAAAGGAAATCACAGTCCATGTGAAGAGAGGGGTACGGCGGGCGACATCATCTCGCTCAAACTTTTCAGTGCGGCTTTTGAGATCAATGAGCATCATTTAGAACAAGAAGACTTTGGACTGAAGGTCAACGGCCGCTACGTACATCATTTCCGTGTTGCAGGAGGTGTTGTGCTTATAACACCAAGCATCAAGCAGACGGAACGAATACTGGCCAACAGCGCTGGTGGGATGATCGACTCAAGACTGAACTAACGAAAAAGATGTTCATGAGAAACGGATTAAACCCTGATGGTCCCTTTACCCTAAACGGAAAGAATATCTCTGAAGGCTCTTGCTATGTGTATCTAGGTCGGGAAGTCAACATGATGAACGACCTAGTATCAGATCTGAGCAGACAGAAACGCGCGACGTGAGGAGCATTCAAGAACATAGAGAGCGTATTGAAAAAACAAAGAACAACCGACTCCGCGACAACCTTCCCGACGCGGTGCGGTCCTTCTGTTTTGACATACGTCTAGGAGACTTGAACTCCATGAAAACAGAATGAGCATGCTGTCGCCCTTATCAACACTTAGAGCTTCTCTAAACACGCGACTGCAGAAGGATCCAGAGTTCCAAGCCCCGTCAACGAATAAGGACCAGTGACGCCGCTGCCAAGAAGCCGAAGATTAGGTTAGCGGGTCACGTTATGCGATATTGTGATGACCGGTCGATCAGGCGGTTACTGACTGACTTCCCCGGGGCGTCTTACGAATATCGGGAAGGCCGCCAGCGCGATTTTCACACTTCTTCTCGGCAGCTCTGCACGAAAGGAATGCTACGCCCAGTGTCCCCCGAGAGAGAACGAATCACTGGACTACACTGGCTAAGAACAGTGACGAATGGACACGTTACATCGCCCTTGAAAAACAAAACACAGCAAAGTCCACGTATTTTACTGGCTTACAGTACAGCCAGCATTGACCAAAATCGCCCAAGGACAATCGTCAACACTGACCGAGTTGGGACCGAAATAGAATCTAGGGCTAGTAACTCTCTGGTACGTTTATTGATACCAGTTGGACTGCGCACGCCAACGGGTGCAATGCGCACATCACCAAGTAATCCGTAATATAGTGAGATCATTATCAATATCAGTGTCAGTAACCTCTGTGTGAGTGGTTCACTGGTTTGGGTATTTATATTTATATGTATAGCAAGCATGACAAAGCAATGAATGGCACGAATAAAACAGTGATAAATATAAAGATGATAAGGTGTAAGTAGGAAGTATAAATAGGTAAGGTTTAAACCAACGTTTCGCCCTTGAAGTCGTTTGCGGTAAACTGGAGACCACGCTTTCAGATGGGCCCTCCCGCTTGACCCCGTATCATAATCGGCGTCCCCATAACCTTAGAACGACTCAGAGTGCTAGAGCGACGGGGGTGGGGATCGTCAATTCAAACGACGATAAACTTACTATTTCGTAACCTGCCCCTCACTCCTGTTCACGTACGGCCCCGTGAAATTTCACAATCCTCATCGTGCCTACGAGAACTTCTGCGGACGGACGCACAAACCGACATACAAACAGATGCGCAAAGTTACCGCTTTACGCATAGAGAGATGAGGCTAGTCTGTGAGAATAAAAGCACTCACTTATACAGCGGATGTCAGCAGCAAGTCATTGTTTAGACTACATACGCTTCCAAACCCCACTACAATCCCTAATGGAAAGGAAAGCGGGAGACGCTCGCAGAGTATGGAGTCAGGTGACTCATCCCATTCCTGAACTTGTGACCACCAAAGAAAGGACTCCAGATGAGTGAGGAGCAGTACTACCGTTCCCATCTTCAAGCAGAAGGGAGACGTGATGGGGTGATCTAACTACTGAGAATCAGGTTGACTGCATTCACAATGGAACTCTATGAGCGGCTAGTCGACTCAAGACTGAGGAATACTGATTCCGATCTCACAGAGCAGTTCGACTTCAAGCCAGAGAGTCTTCTACCGATGCCATCTTCATAGATGGATTCAAGTGATGGAGAAGTGTCGAGAAAAACGCAAATCCTGCTACCAGCCTTACTCGATCTGAAGAAGGCTTTCGACCGTCACCCGCAACCAATCTCTGGAGAACGCTCCGACAACGAAACGTCCCGGGACACCTGATCTCGCTAATATAAAGCATGTACGATGGGTCCAAGACAACTATACACACCCATTATCGTCCAACAAAAACAATAGACGTTACGGTTGGGGCAACCAGGGATCGGCTCTGAGGCCGTTCCTCCTTTCCTCCTAACCCTTTAAAGGCGCAGTTCACGATAATTTAGGGTTATCCGGTATTTCACAGATAGTGATAGGTAAAGCCTACATTAGGACAATGGTAAAG